>JAANSO010000736.1:0-24012 GCA_036507315.1 Lepidocyrtus fimetarius
ATACAAATACTAATGTTTGTTAGAAATTCATTCAATAAATTCAGACAGGACTCGGAGAATGATCCGTTTTCTACAGAATGTTACAATGAGAAAGTTAAGAAACGATGCTGCTCTTTTTCATACAATCATTGACTAATAACATTTCAAAGAAGAACAATTAAAAATTTAATTGTATGAAACAAGTGATAAAATTTCATATACAGGAATCCAGTAAACGTTTCATACAGCTTTTACCTAAAAGCTCTTTCTAAGAAAAAATAGGGGTGCAATGTTTTTTTGATGCAGTAGTAAAAACTAATGCGAATTCTACAAAACTCCTAAGGAAGAATTCTTGTAATTTTTAATTTTTGGAGGCACCGTATTTTCTCTTTTATAAGCCCGGTGTGTATACCCTAAGTAGAACACCCTGGCCCTGTATTATTACTAGTACAGGGTTTGATAAAGATTTTTTAACGAGATTTGTTTAATTTTTTTAGTTTAATTGGGGGAAAATATCGGGGGACCCTAATTTTCCTCTGGGATGTCAGGCCAAACCCTACGAGGCCTAAATACTAAAGTACAGCCTATTCAACGCATAAAATTTCAAAAATTTTAAGCAAATTGAAATACATTTCTTTAAAATCCTGGGAAAACGCTGAAGCGTTATAATTTACATAACGCCCGCTATTTTTTGCCCGCATCGCCCGTTGATAAAAATTCACTGGAAATGAATCGAATCCTGCCATTCAAATATTTTTTGCAAGGAGCGCAGCGTCTTAAGAGTCCTCCTCATCATCATCGTCGCGTCATCGAACTTGTAAGAAATTCAATGCGGCTCTCTTTCTTCTCCACTCTGCAGCAATTCCATGAAAAGTGAAGAAAAGGAAGCGTAATTTCTCATAGGATTGCATTGGGTGGCGGAGCCTCCATACGCTTTCATGTAAAACCCGAAGCATAAACGCAATGTAAATTGATCATCTTTTTTTACACAGGGTCCATTGATTCGCCCTATCCTTTAACGTTGGGAAATTTTTGCGCTTGCTTGTTCCCCCTAACCTTGCCATGTTTGGGTAAAATGCTAACAGTTATGCCACCCAAAACATTACGGCTATTGAAAAACAGTTCTTTCTGCGCGTACTAAAGCCCTATCCTTCTATCCTCTCCTCGTCATCATCATCAATTTTTTAATAAATAATAAATAAAAAATCCAAATCGCAATAAACTTTTTTAGTCATCAAAGAAAAGTTTAATTAAATTTGTGCAAGTTTAAAAACAACTTTTGATTTATTAAAAACATTAAAATCGTTACACACGCGGAGCTTCCTTAATTTATTTGGAAACGCTTTTAGAAAAAGTTACACAAAAATTCATCTTTCATTGTCATCAGATCAGCTGTTTAATTGTGTGTTAAATATACAGTTAAATTAATGGTGAGGCAAGTGTGGTTTGGAAAGGTGGATTAATTAAAGAGGAGTTGAAGGATTTAGAGTTGGAAAGTCACGAGTGAATGTGCAACTTGTTTTCCCATAATGGATTATATGGCTCCTTGGAATGACGAACTTAATGCAGGTAAATTTAATTGGCGTGTGACACTTTGTTTTGATTAGATGAAAGGTTATCGGGATTATCTTTTTTTAATGTGCTTGTGTGACCGATGGTGTTAGTATAGGTCAGCTGATTTTGAGACAAGTTGTAGTAAAGATGTCTCGAACGTTGGCTGATTGACTACTAACTAGAAGTACATAATATTATGATAAGCTTCTTTTATGATAATTAAATCATTGAACATGAGACTATTTAACTATTCATTCATGATACGAATTCAATCAGCTTTTATATGTCTTGTACCATGTTACCCCTTTGAATTCTATTAATTTCTTATGATTAAGAATGAAACTGGACAAATTTTCTTAAAATGTTCTGTTATGATACTCAAAGTAATGCGCTATTTTCTTTGTGTTCATAGATGATGGCGAACTTGGACCTGTGGGAGAGCTTGGACCGGGTGATTTGGCTAACTTAATTGTTAAGCTGACAGATAATGCGCTATCCGGTGTAATGTTTGAGAGGTACTAGTAATAATGTTATGCTTTATGCTAATCATTAATTTGTTGGTATTAATCCCATTTCAATTTTTGAGAATGTTATTTCCTTACGCTTTGAATCGTGAGTTGTTTAACTTTAGTTAGACTTTTGATGGATTGTTGTTCAAGATTTTGAAATTGTTTGGGATTAATAACGGCAAAACTGAAGGATACTTTATTTTCAAAACACAGAAAGAATTTAACTAATGTAAAGTTTTAAATAATTGTAGGAGAGTTGCAGCCAGAGGTGTATTGGAGGCCTTTAAACAGAGCTGTTACGCAGAGGAAGATACTATGAGCGTTATTGCTGTCATTGAACAACTATGTGAATGACCAAGGTAAAAGTTATTTATTCTTACGGAATATACTGTTTTAGAATTTTGCTTTCACTGCGCATAATGATGTGATTTGATTTGGTACTCATTTCATTTAAAATGAAAGAACATGATATGATAATGATGATCATCATCCCCTTGATTTAATGAGTATATGGGTTTTTTGTAGCTCTGATTATCATTATTTATTAACGTGAGTGGAGTGAGTGAGCAATGATGATGATATCATGAAACAATTTTTCTTCTTCTAGTAATACAAATATAGGGACGCATGTATTATTGAAGCTTCAACTTCCTTGTCATATAATTTTGGGGGAAGTTAAAAAAATATGTGACACTCATTAAATCCAGCTGAACGTGCTAAAGATAGGGATATGTAAGTAGGAACTTGAGGAATTTTCGTTATTAGAAATTTGAAGATTAGTCGTCTTGAGAGTGTCATAGATCCATCCCTCGTCATGATGATGATGATCTTCATGATGAGATGATGTTTAGTTTAATATTGATGATAATCAGTACCAGAAGCTACACTTTGGAAAAAGTATTCCACATCTGGGATATTTTTTTTATCTCATCCGAAGTTATTTTTCCTGTACAGTGAAGGGATGGAGACACAGAAAGTAGGTAGCTTACCAGAAGTTGATGAGGATTGTGATCATGACTTTTGTTGATTTGTTTTATACATTGCTACATTACTTTTTCTCTGCGCTCATTTGTTCGCATCTGCCTCTAAAACAGTTATATAGTTATGGAGGATTGGATTGGACCTTTCTCTCTTGCTCTCTCCTATCATAATCGTTGAGTAGTATTAAGCTATCCACATATGGTTACCATTTGTTATCCTTTTTTGAGCTTTTCTCGGTTCCGTTTTGTTATTTGTTCGTGTGCGCGTCTCAGTTTCCCTTTTCTTCTTCTGTTTCTTGCACATTTTATTTTTTCTGTGTCGGATTGTCTACTACAAGCAAGAAGTGATGCATCCGTATCATCAATATCAACAACAATCTGTCTCAGCTTCCAAAAGTATTTACTGAAAGAGGTGGCAGAACCTTTAAAACTAACATCATAACGCTACCACAGTACCACACACACTACCACACTTCCACACCTACGTGTTTCCATGAATGTGGTTGGGTTAGGTTGGATGGGTTTGAAATTCCGTTTATTTCAAACCAAACCTAACCTAACCTAACCAAAAATAAAGAAATCGTGCGTTTAAAATATTTTGTAAAGCGTTGAAGCATTCATGCCCCCTATTGTTTCTAATTTTGATTACCTATTTAATCTTCCCTAGCTTAAAATGTGGAAGCGTGTGTGGTAGTGGGTGTGGTACTGTGGTAGCGTGTGGAAGCGTATGTGGTAGCGTGTGGAAGCGTCAACGCTACCACATTGCGGAGTTCAACCTTACTCGGACCGGATTGTCTACTACAAGCAAGAAGTGATGCATCCGTATCATCAATATCAACAACAATCTGTCTCAGCTTCCAAAAGTATTTACTGAAAGAGGTGGCAGAACCTTTAAAACTAACATCATATAAGAAAGTGGTCATATTAAAGTTATGATGATGGCAAGCAAAACAAGAGGGAGAAAGGGAATGTATGAGTTTGTCATACATTTTGAAACGTTGTTGTATTACTTTTTCATACACGACAAACAAAGTGGTATTATTGCTTAGGATTATGCCATGTCGTATGCCTCCAAATAGTTTTTGTTCATTCTGCTGTTTAGTTTGTGATTCAAAAACTTATCATTTCATCTCATATGGAATATGTGACGCGATGGCGATGATGATGATCATTTCCCCTTGTATATTGTGACCTTTTTTGGGCAAAGTTTGGTTTCCTTTTTGATATTTTTTGTGCTCATGATGAGGGTAAAAGGAAAAAATTGAGGATTTATAGGAAGGTAATGGGATTCAACAAAAAAAGTAAATGCGTTGCTGCACAAGCACAATGTTCAAAATGAGGCAGGCAGGTGTGTTATTTCATTTCTCAACGGTGATAGCTATCAGATATATGCCTGATAAAATATATTTCGTTAAGTGGAGTTGCCAGAAAACATAAATTTTTTGTAGCAATGCATTTTTCTAAAAGCAAAAAGTAGTGAATTCATTCTCTCTGGACTGTTAAAAATCCATGAATATTTGAAATAGTTGGTTTAATATCTTGCATTATTGGCCCCTAATATAATGAGAGTTACTTACATTAGTAGATTTAGATTTTGTGGCTTATGGATTAAGGATAAGTACGAAATGCTACGAAATAAAAAGTAAAAGCGTCTTTTGTTCAGAAAATCGTGGCATGCGTACGTTTTTTCTCTCCGGTTTACTATTTTCCATGAATGGCAAGAGTTGATGTGATTGAGAGAGGGAGCAATACAAGCATAATAAAAATTTACACTTTGGGCACGAGCCCCGTAAAATAACTTGTCCCCCAGTCATCATCGACATCATCATCACCGACATGATTATCAGCCGCATCAACAACAACAAAAAATAATATAAAGGTTTGGTTAAGATAAATAAATGTCTAAAAATATTCATACGTTTAGTTAGAAAGTTTTATGAGAAAAAAGGTAAAAATGGAAATAATATGATTGAGGCAAAGAATTTTTTGTATGTTATTATGGCGTTTTTGTGACTTTGGAGTTCTCAACAAAATTACTCCTGTGTGCTACACATGTGCACACAATAAATATAAAAATACATGAATGCACTGTAAAGGTTTAGTGGAAGAAAGTCTTCATATAAAACGGTGGTGGCTTGACTTGCATTTTATTTGGCGATGACTTGTGCCTGGACACTAAACATCTCACATATCCGTTGTCATAAAGTTTCCATTCTTCTTTCCATCGCATCGTGTAATATTTGAGTAGGAAAGGAGGGAGGAAGGCAAGAATTTCTCGGTTCTCTGCTGGAAAAAATAACGATGGCTAAAAGAGTAAATGTAGTGGGAGAATATGGGGGAAATCGTGGAAGAAGGATCCGAGTACGAAAATGAACGGCAGACGCAGACAAGCTTGAATGGTCGTAAATAACGGTATACGTAGTAATATCCTTTGACTGACGCTGCTGCTGTTACAGGAGAGTTGTATTTCGGAAGTAAAAGGAAAGAAAAGAAGGGGGAAATTTTTTACTATTATTCTATTCACCCTGTTCCTTTTATATCCCTCCTGCTACATGAGTATCAAGAAGGCACAAAATACCATCGTTGAGAATGAGCTTGTGGTGTGGTGGTGGTGGTGGTGTGCGAGAGAAAAGTATATGGTAAAGGGAGATAAGTGTAAAAAATGTTGATGATATTGATGTTGCTAGTGCTGTAGAGAAATACTGAAGATGCTATTATAAAAAATTATATATATTACTGTTACTGGAAAGGAAATCATGATTAGGTACATACATGTGCGTCTCTTATACCTATGTAATAGTATATGATATAAAAAAGGAAACTGTGAAAAAGTCATTCATTATTGCGTACATCCTCTGGCTTTACTCTCTTCAGTACAACAACTTAAACTTACATTACAGAGTTGGATTTTATGATGATTAGGAGATAGGTGGTGGTAGTAGCGGTGGCGTATATTTTGTTTTATGTGAATATTTTCAAGATTTTTGCTGCTGTTGTTGTGAGATGTAAAATGTTATTAAAGACAGTTTTTTTTTAAACAGAAGGGATGAAGGTGGAGGGAAAAGATTAGAGCAATTGCAGCAAGATTTTTTCATATTGCATTTTTCATTCGGCTTTTACTCTTTCATTCGGTGGAATCTGATGAAGCAGAAAAGTAATGAAGAAAGTCCGCCGGAGCATTAGCAGCATGCCATAACAGAATGCTTTTTGGTACTGGCATTATAATCACTGNATGAAGCAGAAAAGTAATGAAGAAAGTCCGCCGGAGCATTAGCAGCATGCCATAACAGAATGCTTTTTGGTACTGGCATTATAATCACTGCTAGCAATGCAATATACCGTCATCTTTTTTTCTTTCGTCTTCTCCATCTTTCCCCGAATTTCCTCCAATAGAATGGAAGGAAGAGGCAGTTAGTTTGGAGGAGAAAAAAGTTGAGAAGTAGATAGAAAGGAAACAACTTCCACACTTTTTTCGTATCGATCAACCAACCAAAAAGAGCTTAAACTGTTTCTGTATATATACAGCAAAGCTAAAGCAGAGAGAGATCTCTCTCCTTTTAGTTTTTTCTTCACTGATTCTGTTTACTATACGGCAACTGCTTACTTTCTTATGTGCAGTAAAGCTCTTTCTCGCCTCGTTTCCTTTATCTAGTGAAAGGAGAAAAGCACAAAAAATATTGGAACCAGCAGCAGTAGTGCAGTACACAAACACAGAAGGCTCACAATCATAACCTCTTCCCTTTCCTAATAATACATGTATTGAGAGAAATGGTGATAGGCATTACGTTGCTCCATGCCCTTCATAATACACATTTTCCTATTTATTTTCAGCTTTTTGCGTATTTTTTGTTTGCTTACTATTCATCATTTTATCGAATTTCGAGGTGAGGACGACGACGGAGTCTGCTGTTCGCTTTATCTTGCTATTGTCATAGGCGGCTCTAGATTTTTACAACTTCTTTCATACTATTAAAAATAGTGATTTGCCCGCTGCAAAAAATTGTATGATGATGTTGATGATAGTATAGTTGGTTCGGAATTCCGAAGAAGTACAAGAAAAATACGATACTCTATAGGTACATAGTTTACTTACAGTGTACTATAACCGTCTTTATCTGTATTTATAAATAGGTTTAAACTCATATTTTCAGTGAACTCAAACTTTTTCGAATTAAATAGACATTCTTTCTCTGCCGTTATCCGACAAGCTTATCTCCCTCCAAATTATTGGCTTACAAAAAAAGTTTTACGTTCTTTAATTCAGTATTTTTTTTAGCTTTTGAAATTTTAAGCTGTGTTATTGCCAAGACCAACTGATGGACTTATTTTGGATATAGATATACCTATTTAGGGGCGACTGATGAGAGACTATCATTGAACATAACGAGATGTTGGTTTCTTATCACCGCAACGTCTTCTACTAACTAACTATATATCGTATCATCGTTATGAACTAGGAATATTAATGTTCTATAGACAGTCATTTAATAAAGGCTTATATTATTGCAAGTTCATTTACCTCTTTTAGGAAGAAGCCAAAGATGGCAAACTACCATGACTTTGTATACGTTAATGTTTTTACCGTATTTTTATTTTCTCCTAGTCTAGTCCGTCTAGTAAAAGCAGAGGCATTATCCATAGTTGAATTGTCAGGGATGCCGGAAAGAAGAAGCGGCACTACACATACCAGACGAATTGACTTTCACGGACGGCAAATATTTCCTTCCTTTTAAGTCCTTTTTGTCATTATATATTGAAAAGGAAAGGAATTGACTAGAACAAAAAAATCTACTACTTATTATAATAGTTTCTGTTGAGAGACGATAAATATTTAAGTACGTTGCATTCATGCTACATTGACAAATATTTCGGCTACTGGAGAAAAGGTTTTTCATGTAAACCTGGAATGAACTTGTGTTGTTATTTTTGTTGTTGTCCGCTTTTTGGAAACTTCAGATGATGACGTTTGGCAGGTTCTGAAATAAAATTAGATGGGGTTGAATAACGCATTTGGTTTCATATGGTTTGGAAGAAATATGACTAAAATGCTTCCTCATGTGATTGGCAGGGAAAGAGGTGAAAGACTAGGGAAATATTTTTGTTAGATCTTTTTCTTTAACCTCTCCAAAAATCTATTCACTATATCGATATAAAATGCTATCGTGATGATGATAATGAGCATTATAGAAAGTGCACTGATATGAAATCGTATAATCAAATCAATGACATCATCATGAAAAGGATGATAAAAAGTGGAATGAAATAAATTCACAAGCATACCTAAACAGTAAATAAGTTAAATGACTTCTGACTTTTTTGGCTTCATTCCCTTGCTCTCCAATTATAAAGGGAATTGCTGCAGTCAGTTAGTTTAAACCAAATTATTTTGCTCATAATAAAAGAGGAAGACACTTACAAAGTTAGTCTTGGAAAAGGAAAGGGATATGAATATATAAGACAGACAACAAAGTAATGATGTTGCATAAGTATACATGCATAGCTAAGTTATTTGCATGAATACTTTTCTAGTTCACTAAAAAAATTATACGAATGTCTGTCTGAGTGTCTGCTCCTGTTTGTCATTGCTCTTTATTGACTTGATTAACTCGACCTAAACGCTTTTTTATGAAAATGATCAGAATATTTTAAAACATGTTAAATTCATGTTTGATAATCCAGACGAAGATTTTTTTAAAAAATTTATCTTTCTGAGTAATATCTATTGAAGTGAAATAATAAGACTAACAAGCTACAATACAATCGTAAGTTAACTTGTATAAAAATGAGCTACCACCGTTGAAGACAACACTCGACTCCAAGAAGAAATAACGATCAGGAATTTTATGCTTTTTTAGCTCATTGTAAATTCCCTACATTCGGTTGTACTTCTATTTACATAATATTATTTGAATTTGAAAAGAATTAATCATTACGTATAAATAAAGAAGTTATTAATTGTAGTAGTAGTAAAATGGTAGACTCACAGCGCTTTCTCCAGTGCCTTGACACAGTGCTATAAAAAGCCAGATAACTTTCTTCTCATGGGTAATTTTACTCATAGGCAATGCAGTGGTAGTGGGTGGTGCTGCGGCGATTATAATGATACTGATGATGATGATAATGGTGACGGACGCCGTCTACAATTCGAGTAGTAATACTACCGCCGCCGTTTCACAAAGCTTTTCTACTTAACTGCTTCTAGTAGTACAAATAAACCTTGGTAGTAAAAGTAGTAAAAGCAAGAAGAGGACAGAGAACTTTGGCCTGTTCCTGTTTACTATGATGATAGTGTGGCGGTCGTGTATGTAAACATGTGATTTAGATGACGCTGAAAGGATGTTATAGTAGCAATCGCTGCCGTAGTTATGGCTAAAGCCATGCAGACTAAAAAGAGCTTAAGTTGGCTCTTTGTGTCCGAGACCGGAGCGCAACAAAGTTGCAAAAAATGTGTGCAACCAAAGTCAATAAGCGAGTTTTGTCTAATAAATAAATGCAGATAATAAAATAACTGGCAGGTTTAAAAAAATATAATAGTGCTTTTAATTTAGATTTGATGTGTGATTAGTGATGTACGGATTATGCTCTTATATTATTACTAAAATCACCTTGCAATTTCTCAGGGGTAGGTCTTTTATATTTGTCAGTATACGTATTTGGCAGATTAAAAGTTCTAAATTATAAATATCTACGTCACGCATTACTAATACTATAGAAAAAATAAAAATTATTTATTTAATATGTAGATAGTAGTAGGTTCGTTTATTTACTTTTCTTCTTTAACAACAACCCAATACAGTGGATGCACTGTTGTGGTAGCAGTGAGAAAAGGACAGAAACATTTTGAAAATGAAAGAAAACATAGAAATAGAAAGTAAAAGGGGGTTGATAAGAGTCACTGCAACAATAATATTTTATGTGGCTTGACTGTCTTGCTATGTACAATATAGTAGCAGAGCAAATGAGAAGGATTTGCTATTGGCACGAGTTAGGAAAAGGAGGAATCTAATGTGAATGTGTAATTTGAATATTATGTAGAGTGCGAGACAGAAAATATCAGTTGGTCGAGTCGACTTGGCTCCACAATTTCTTCGTACATTTCTCCATGAGGAACCGAGGGGAACCATAACACACCGAAAAAGCACAGCTCTCTTTACTCACTCGATCTCTCTCCCTCCTTTCATTTCCCATTATTGTGTTGAGAGCAGAAGAGTTTGTTAGTTGTTCATAAAAAGAAGAAAAGTTGAAACGAAATGCACATGTATGCATTTATGCTGCCGCTTCTTCCTCCTCTGTTTGTGTTGGGCTTTATAGCTTCGAGTTAACGAAAAGAAAGGCAAAAAGAGAGGAGGAGGTAGTGATCGGGATCAAGTTGTGCTGCTCTTGTAAAGAATAAATGTTAGAAAAGGATGGAAATTGTGTTGTTTCTGACGATGATGAAATGAGAAGGGAGAGTATAAAGGAGAGTCTGTGAAGCGCACTGAAACATAGACATAAAGTTATGCTCCAAACAAGCTCAGGTTGAGCTTAGGAGACCTATGGCCGATATGATGTTTGAAAATGCATCTGTTTCTCTCCTATCCTATCTGATTTTGATTCCTCCACCTTCCATGAAACTCTCGTATAATAATAATACCTAGATATAGTTTCAGTTAAAACAGTTTTTTCTCTCAGGAATATGCAGGGAGAGAAAATCATCTCTTTTTTGGCTGTTATATTATACATGTATAGAGAGAATTATATTGTTAAAGAATAAAGGGAGAGAATCGGCGTCGTCGTAGTATTTTGCCGAATGGGCGGAGTCTCTCGTACAACCGTAGTAGTAAAAAAAGAATGGAGTGAGTTTTTTTTTGCTTTTTTGTGTGAGTTGAAGCGGGGGTTGCGTCTCTCTTCTTTTCTACTTCTTCGGTTTTGCCACCGGATTTCGGAGTCCCTTTTCTCTATTTTAAAAGAGGAAAACCACACAGAAACACAACTACTGAAAGTAATATGTGCATCGATAGGAAGGAGTGAGAAGCTTACTCTTTTTTGGAGGATAAGTTTATACAATCCAGAGCATTTCCCGTAACTGATGTCGCCGAGTATTTAATAGAAAAAGTATATCGACATTGCTTTTGAACCTTCGTTTCAAAGAGTATTATCGTGGTGGTGGAGTAGTGGGAGAAGCAACCAACATAATATAATTTTTTTCCGCTGAATCACTATAAGAATGTGCTGCAATTGTAGTAGTGATCGTAGTGTAGTAGTAAGGATTGAGAACGACACCATCATACATTCACCAGCACGAAAAGATAAAACGAGAGGTGTCTCTAAATAGTTGATAATATGGTATGGTGGTACTTCTCCAAGAAGTGCTAGAGTTGTGGTGGTGAGGGAAGCGAGACAATCTCAGAAGGAGAGACTCGATATCTTTCATTTTCCGCTAAAAAACAGTGAACTGAACCCTGCTCGTTTGTTTTCAACAACCCCAAACAAATACATACAATAGTGGTAGTAGTACTACTTGAAGTAAATATTACAGTAGTAGTGCATGGCAGTGAATCTAAAAGCAAGGGGTGATTTTAATATCAAATTATTCTGTGGACAGTTTACCCCAAAAGACTTTCCCCTGCTTGCTTTGAACAAGTTCAAGTAGGGATGAAGGAAATTGATCTGATTTATCAACCTACTTCAAATTACCATGCTTTATTATCTGACCAAAGGAACGCTATTTCAATTGAACGTTTTTTTGTGAGACTTGTTTTGGTTATATAAAAATCATAAGCGAAATAATTGTTGGAGAAAAATTAAAGAAACTTGAAAAAAGCCTTTTGACTTTGTTCATTTGAATGTCGGGGTTGTACGTGAATATACGTACAATCACTTTACTCGTTGACAGGATGCCGCCGAACTCCGCTGTGAACTGTTCTGCACGCCATCTGAGAAGAGAAACTGATCATTCATTGATAAATTATGAGGAAGTAACATGAAAAATTAGAAATGTTAAAGTTTATACCGAAATGAATGAATCACTTTTACTGGGAATCCATCAGAGAAGTGCATCAGTGCATATGAGTAGGATGAAGGAGGAAGATGATGCTACAAGATAATGCAGCTAGCAGAAAAGAGGTGCGTGGAAGTTTTTTTTGTGTGCAAGTCTTCTTTTTGACATATGAAATGTCATCCGTCATCATCGCTCTCATTTCATTACTGGAAACACAGGAAGTGCTTGAAACCATATTTTTTCCTCCCTCGTACCCCTCTACTACACATCTCTCTTTCTTCGACGTAATAATCTTTTGGGAGGGAAGAAGAGATGAAAGCAATGGAATGAGAAAAGGAAAAAAGAGATTTTGGGATTTGACTCTTGTTTTGTGGTGAGATATAAAGCATTTAATATTTCCTTATGGTTTTTACAAACGTTTTAAGTTTCCAAAGATTAAGTATCCAACCGGTAGTATTAAAAAATAGAAAATAAAATGCTCATTTAACTTCACCATCACTTATTTGTATGTAAAATTGAATAGTTTACAAACATTTTTATACTTCTTGGAAAAAAAATGTATAAAAAGGACGGGTAGGGTCCCGCTGGTACAAAAGGAGAGTTATGCCGTTTTGTTATTTTTCTTTAGAATAGTAACATTTTTATAAAAGGAGAGAGGCTTACAATGGAATAGAGAAGATTTTTTAAAAATATTATCTATTACATTTTTGTTCCATCTTTTTGGATGGATATTGGGACGCATATTGGCTCGTGGCTTCATCTTCTATTTTTCAAATGGTACATGTTTCTGGAGGGTAAAAGGAAAAGAAGATGAGAGAAAAAAGAGAGGTCTACGCTCATTATGAGTTTTTCACTGGTTAACGTATTTTTGTCCTTCTTTTCCATTCTTTCCTCGACTTGTTCCTCCTGAGCTGAATTGAAGGGAGAGAGAGAGCAGCAACACCAACACCATTCTAGTTATCGATCGTCTACTGAAAATGCTGCGGCGAAGAAGTGCAGTTGCGCACACCATCACCGACATCATCATCGCCAACATCTAACAACATCATGAGAAAAGAGAGAGACTTTACTACCAAAACCAAACTCTACTACATTTCTACTCGTGTCACTGCTCTTCTTCGTCTCCGACTTCCCTTTATTCATACATATCTATGCGTTTCCCTTTTTTCAAGCAAAAAGAATTTTTTTTGGACATTTCTGAATTGGAGTGGAGAAGGAATAACGAAGAAGAGAGAGTTTTTATAGATGATAGTAACTTCATATAATATGGATGAAATGTTCTTGATCCCTTTTTTGGATCTCTCTCTCCCTTCTTCGCTTTATGGTGATCATGATGATGCTCTTTGCAGCCTGAGCTTATATTTTTCGTTCTCTTCCCTCATAATATTCCCTCTCCTCCAAAAATAAGCCAAAGCATACCATTTGGGTAGAAAGAAGCGGTTTATTAAATATGAGCTATGCATATATCGTTATATACATTGTTGGAAGAGAAGGGTACACAGGGAAGAGAAAAACAGAAGGATGATGGTGAGTGTATGGCAGAGTGAGAGAGAAAAGAATGGCGGTGGTGGTGAGGTGGACTAATATGACTTTTTCTTTTCTATATAAGTCTCACTTACTCTCTCCCTTCTTCTCTGAAAGATATAAAAATATAAAAGTATGCAACATTGTATTGTAGAGAGAGAGAGAGAATGAGTGGTCGATCCTTTATTACTCTCTCAAACTTCTTGTTCATTTTACTCAATCGTTCCTTTTCTCTCTCTCTTCCTTCACCAAAACCGAAACCAGCATTCTTGTTGGGAAGAGGAGTAAACCGTACTAAAACCTTATCGTAATCATCCTCTTCTCTATTTCCATTCGTTTTCTGCTGCTCCCTCCTTTTGCTTCGTCTTTTGGTTTTCCTATTTTTTATATTACATGTGGGTATAAATATAACATGGAATAAATATAACATGGAATAAGAATAAGTTGGAAAAGAGATCCGCATCCGTTCTCTCACTTTCGTAACCGAGAAGAGCAAAAAGAAGGGAAACAACTCAATATTCTATTCCAATGCAGTATAATAATGTACATATATTTTTGGATGTTTGTTGGGCGATGCTACGGGATGGAGTCGAGGGAGCTTAGGGTCTTTTCCTTCTTCCATCAAGTAAGGAGCAGCGGCACAACATATGCATTATATATGTAATGACATTAGGAAAAGGGAGAGAGGAAAATGTGAGGAAGCGGATAGAATGTTGGTAATAAATATAACTTGTATATTCTTCACTCTCATTCTGTTTTTCATGTATGTTCTGAAAGGGGGAAAAGAAGGGATGGGGAGAGAATGAACAACGAAAGAAAAAAACTGAAATGATGTTTTATATAAGTTATACACTTTTTTACAAACACTTACTATATTCACCAACTTGACTCACTTCAATTTATATTCTTAATATCAGAAAAAGAAACATCATCACCAACAAAAAATTTCCTTATTTTCTTTTCCCCGAGAAAGGTTTCACTTGCGATGACTTAGAAACAGTAAAAAGAGGTGTTATGCATATTATGTTAAAAAAGTGTACATGAAAAAGTCTAAAAAGAGTAAGTTCCAAGATCCAATTTCTGTTGTGCTTGCGTTTTCGTTGAAAACACGAGACATAAAAAAGAAATGAATATATTAGCTGAGTACTACTACTGCGTGTAGGGATGAAAAAATTTATAAATGAATGAATCATTTTTTGTTAACTTGAAGAAACCGAGAAGCCAAAATGCCAATATGTTGTTGCCGGAGCAAGCTTCTTTAAAAATATAATGCATATTTCTCGAGCTGTATAATAAAGTAAAGTGGAAGGAAGCGGAGGAATTGAAGGGAAGCTTTTTTGAGTCATGTACACATACACACGGAGACGGATGAAGTAACTTCCCCTCTTTCTCTGTTAGAAACAAAATGGTTAGTGTTTTCGTTTTGCTTTTCTTCTTCCTCTACTAATTTTCCCCATTTAATTTTCGGCGAAGAACTCAGCTCATGGCAATAGAAGGAAAGAAAATTAGGAAGCGAAACTCACATACACAAGAAACTCGCACAAAAAATCTATTTTTTCTCGGTTTTTGGTGGTCATGTCATGTCATACAAAATGTTTGAATGAGTCACGTCCTATTTATCGTTGGTACACTACCTTTTCTGACCAACGTAATAGGAACCAATTTCCAGAATTGAAAGCAATAATAGTAGTAAGTGACCGTAGCAAAAAAATAATAATTTTTACTTGAAACTCTCGGTTTTTTTCTCCCTCTCTTCACATGTTTCATCCTACAGAGTTTTGAATGATTGCTTTTTTATATTTCAACCCATTTTATTTTTTTCTTGGGATTTCTCTCTATTTTCTAGGGGAAGGGAAAGAGCAAAATAAGTTTTGTTGATCGTATCAACATCAACAGTTCGGGGAAATGTTGTGAAGGCATAATGGTATTGGTTGCATGCACTTTTTTGTGTACGTCGACTTTAGGATAAATTACATTTTAAAAACTGTTATCCTGAGACAGAGAACCACCACCGGTGATGAAAGTGACGGTAGCTCTTTTATAATTGGTTAATCATGAGATCAATGAAATTTTATTTGGGTTTTTTGGAGAATTCTCTCTCCGACAAGCCGTCGTCATGAAAAATGGAATGAAACATGATTCACGATAAGAGAAAGTATATAAGGTCTACTTACTTAATTTCATTTTTATTCTAAGGTAATAAAAGGGGAGCAAGTTGGTTTGTATCGTAACGATATGTAATAGTAGAGGGTAATAATTGTGGTAGTGTTTTTCCTGCTTGAGTAAAGTGAGTAACAGATTTCGGAAATTGGAAAATGAGTGATTGGCTTTTCCTATATTCCTAGCCGCATAAAAAGAAATGGAGTTCAAAAAAAGTTTATTTAATTTAAAACCTACTATTTTTATTTTCTATAGAACAAGTCGTGCGCCAAGAGATCATGGAACATTTGCCGGAAGTTGCCATGTTTTGCCATGAAGAGGGACCATATCTTGACTTTGTCGTTCCTCAACATATTATACCTCATATAGTGAAACTTATAACGGATAACTTCCTTCAGGTTGTAAAAAATACTTGAATCTATTTTAAATATATGTTTGTTTCCACCGGAAAACAAATGTAAATTTTGCTAATTATTTAATTCAATGATAGGTTCGCAAAGCTGCTCAAGACGGTCTTTTAACTCTCTTAGAAAAAGGGATCATTGCACCAGTTCAAGTGGCCGAACAAATTTGTCCTGTGATAATGAAGTATACAGAGCCGAACGTCACGGACGATTATCGAACGGAAGTAACAGGCGTAAGTGAGAATTTCATCGTAAATGAAAACTACCTACAAAAACACATTCACACATGCATATATTCATTCATTCATTCATAACGTCTTTACTCACACACGGCACGTCATAAAAACCTTCTCAGAATTATTAATCAAGCATGACAAAGGGAAAAATAGAAGCATGTTTCATGTTAATTGGCAAATAATTTTTGTTGCATATTTCGTTTCGTGCATATCTTTTTCTGAGTACGAACCCATTTAATTTTTGTTTCCATAAAGGACTATATATATAGTGGTCGGACAGAAATAATGGTTTAGTGTGGAAAAGGAGAAAGTTGCCTCGTCCAACACCACAAACATTAAACACCTTTATTGAGACTAAAATTGAGCTAGTGTGTAGGAATTACAATGAAATAATGGAATAAACTTTGAATGCGGTTGATGACGATTGCGATGGCATAATATATAGCTTTGAGTAGTTTTTCTTTCAGAACTTCTCTCGTCTCCTCACTCACTTTTCCATTTTATCGTCTGCAATCCCATTCATTCATGAAAATAAGTGGTTAGCTTTACGTCGATGGTAGCAGTGTAGTAGTAGTAATAGTAGTAGTAGTAAAGAGTAATCTTAGCAGCGATAATTATTCACATGAACCGGATTGGAAGCCCTCTAGGGTGAAAATATAAGTTTTGGTTTTATTTTTATTTCGTGTAGAAACCCATCACGGTACTTTTAATAATGCCTCTAAACCGATTGACATGAGAATTTTATCCTTGTTTTAGCGATTTATTATGTCAAAGTTGGTAGTTTATATTAACTAGGGTTCATACAGACTGTCACATAGTCACATAAGATATAATATGCTAAAGGAGAAAATTGGTGTGGGGCAATATGAGAAGATAATATATAGAGTGATTTAGTGAAAAATAAGGAGTATCACATCACAGTAATAATAATGGGTAAAAATACAATGGCGAATTTAGCAATCTAATCACGATTTAGGAAAAAGCATTGAAAACTTATGCCGATCTTTCTTTCTTTGTGTGTGTATAAATATATATGCAGGAAGTCGGCTTTATTTTAGCGGAAAGGGAAGGAACTTGGGAAAGAAAGCTCTTTATTTGAAAAAAGTGATTGAGGAGAACAAGTAATTTGCATAATTTTCGTATGAAATTGAAAGAAAAAGCGTTAGAAATGGAAGAACAGGTTCATGATTCGCTATGCTATTTATCATCATGTACGATGATGGAGAGATGGAAGAATGTGTATGCAAGAAATCGAGTTTGAACTTCATCACACTGAAAGGAAAATGGAAGGTTCAACTGACTCAGAAGAGTAAAGTAAAAATATGGAAACCTTTTTTCTTCCCTTTTTCGAGAGAATGACAATAATAATTTCTAAAAGATTACTCAGCTTTTCCATAAAAGAAAAGACATTTGGAGTAGGGTGAAAAGTACTACGTGAGTAGCTTATTTATATTCTCATCATCATTCCACGGTATTACATATAAATAGGAAGGAGTAGCAGGGTGTTGGTGTTGTACGTGGCACATTTTGCTAGAGAAATGGCTATGGCAAATGAAGGAGGTGGCGAGGGTCTGGAGGAAATGCGAGATGAAAGTATTTTAGGTGTTTCACGGAGCCTTTTTGGTGGACTTTCTTGGGGGAAGAGAAAGGAAAATGGTCATTTATTCGAATAATCTATGGCATTGAGTTGATACTGCAAAGATGTTCCTTTTTTAGGATCTTTCAACAAGGAAAAAATATTTCCCGTGGAAAGCTGAAAGACATGGGTAGTGAGATGCTGATTTTTATTATTCATCTCACTACCTTGTCTTTCACGCTGGACACTTGGAAAAACAGCTCCTTTCCTACAATTATAAAAATGGTCCGAAAACAAGAAAATATTGGATGTATTGTGATTTGAAGAGGAAATCTTTACAAAAATACAGGAAATATGGAAAATACATCGCCAACTACCCTTGAGGTCTGCATTTCTTCGGGATGGCTATCGGCGAAGTCGTCAAAGCGGCTGTGAATTATGTGCAATTTTGAATTCATATCACAGCCACCTTTGATGAGCTTTGCCATTGAGCCTTCAACATAATCCCAAACATTTTGGAGGAAGATACGACCCGGAATGGCCTGTATGCAACCGCAGTCTATCATTCAATCATCATTTCATCTTTCGTCAGCATAATATTCTGATCCATTTTATCGCCAACTCAAAACTCAATGAAGAAAAATGCAGTTTTGGAGCAATTTTAAATGGGTGAAGCGTGTCACGTCAAATTGTCTGTGGTGTGTTATTTTTTAGTTCACATATCACAGCCATATTTGACGAGTTCCGACTCTCCCAAACCTCTTACTTGCTGCTGTCCTTTGTGAGACCATTATTGGCTAAACTTGATCTTTCGTCACCCATGGATCAGATCATATCAACATACAGCCCTCAAAAAATCACTATTTTCTTCCGTCTTTCAGCATACAACCGGAGAAGGAATGATGAATGAGTTGGAAAACGCCTTTCAATCGAAAACAAAAATACAAACGCACTAGTTAAGTACATCATCATCTTCATTTGAGAAAGGCGTAAGTAAATGATGTGTAATGATTCTGACGGTAATAATGGTATATGGGATGAGATGGTGACATGATAATGATTGGAGTATGCTCGTTTGTGGACATTGTATTTATCCTACAATTTCAGAGTCAAGCGTTCGCTCATGATGGTTTGGCGTTGTTTCTCTCAAAGTGGTTGTGACTATGTGGGAATGAAAGGAAGAATCCTCAAAAATCATATCACAGCCAGCTTTGATGAGCGACAATCCAAGAAAAATGCAACGATAATTATAGCACCTATTTCAAATACCGTGGTGCATCCAAATTTCAAGGAAAAGTAAAAGAATGATGATGAGCGAAATTTTGTCAAACATTTCTGTACGATGCTGCGTAACCGGGCGCCATCTCTCCAAACGAAATCCTGTTATTCTGACTACAAACAAGCATACCCATACACCCTTTCGACCCTTCATGCTGCTGCTGCAACAGAAAAACATATCTCTGAGAGTCTTTGGTTGGATTACAGATCTGGCTATGAAGGAAACAAACGACGCATGCAGCTGCAGATGCTCCTTTTGCTTTCTCTACTTGTCTTTTTCCTCTCTCTCGCATTTCCTCTTCTCCGTTGACGGGAAAGTGAGGGTGTATTATTCAGGAGTATCGGAATATGGAGGAAAGATCGGATGCAGTTATAACGCAATAAGATTTTGGATGGTAAAGCTTGTCAGAGTGGATGCGATGTGTATATTTTAAAGACTCATATCACAGCCAGCATTTGATGAGCTTGACCCCAATGGCATACCAACAGCGATGGCGTTTTTACTGCTTTCAACATCATCAACAAAGTTTTTGCTAGAAAATCAAAAACGTTTCATTTTAAATACTTATTTTGCTATACTTTGATCCACGTCCACCTCTTTCATAAACGTTTGCCATAAATTCGTTCCAAATAGGTTTGCATTTTTAGAAAGAAATAGAATTACTATATATCTTGCATTTTTAAACTACACGATTCGTTAAGCACATGCAAAGCATTCCGTTGAAATTCTATATAAAAATAAGTATATTTTTTGCCTTATTCCAGTTCATGAGTAAACTGTCAAGATTTGTTGGGAAAGAAATAGTCGTAAACTGGTTCTTAGAACGATACTGCTCACTGTGTCAAGATCCAATGTTCCAAGTTCGTCGTGTTTGCGCATCTAGTATGGGTGAAATAGCCAATGTGGTCGGTACTAGACTAACGGAAGCAGTTTTGGTAAACATTAAAAATTTTTTTATTATATTAGTTCCTCTGAAAATAAAAATCACAAATCGGGAATTTTCATTACTGTATTTTGTTTTTCAGTTACCAGAATTTCTTATTCTTTGCAAAGATGATGTATGGGGAGTTCGAAAGGGTTGTGCTGAGAACTTCACTGAAATTGCCAAACTATGTCAGTTAGGTACAAGAAGAGAAAAATTAACACCGGTTTTTGTCAAATTACTTGATGATTCGACCAGATGGGTAAAAGTTGCTGCGTACCAGTCGCTGGGCTCATTTATTACCACTTTTGCTGTAGAAGCAGATAGTCCTGTAGAAGTTCCAGAGTTAACTGATTTCGAAAAAACATTTATCGAGAGAGTAAAAGAAAGTCCTACGTTATTTGGCGGTGGAAATAGAAGTCCTTTTCATCGCACATCAATGCTGGGATCAGAATCCACTGAAGATTTGACCTCTATTTGTATACAAGAGGATGCACAAATAGAAAATCATGATGATGATGATAATAATGAAGAGGAAAAGGGAACAAGGGATGAGGAAACTAAGAAAGAGGATGATATTGTCAAGACAAACGATTCCTTCCAAGCAGAACAGGGTAATACTGACTTAAAGGAAGTAGGTTGGTTTTCACCAACAACCAAAAAATGGTCACGTTTTGATCACAAGAATGATAACAACTCTGACAATAAAGATATCAATGTTTCTGATGAAAATAACTTCAATAAATGCTCTACGGATAACAAGAATGAAATAAAAACTAATCACACTTCCGTTTCCGTACATACCAGCTCAGATAATCCATCCGATGTACGCATACATGTAGAAAAAGAAGCTCCAGAAGAGTTGAGTCATATATGTAGATCGTCATCTGTTTTATCGCAACGGCCTGCTTCCATTGGAGGAGGGAATTCACCCCCTACATCTGGAACAAAAGCATTAGTGACAAATATACCAATAAATATTAACAGTAGCAGCTCGGAGGGTCCAACAACAACACCCGACTTTAACACTTTCCAGTTTTGGCGCATCCCACTCCCAGATATCGAACTAGATATTGACCTGGTGAAAGGAAAACCTGCAAGTGTTCACGTTCGAGCAAAAGTTGAAGATCCAAACTCTAGGCGTACATATGCATCTGAAATTAGTGTAAATTTATCCAGTGACACTTCAGGAAGAGAAGAAAAAGTTGACAGGGAACATACAGATGATTCAACCGGTAAATTAGAAAACCTGCATATTCAAACACTCAGTTCTACATCCATCTCTAATTGTGAGTCTGATCAAGCTATAAAATTAGAAAGTTCTTTAACCAACACGACCGTCTCTATTGTTGATGGCCGTTTGGCAGAAGTACATAGAAGCTATATGGACCTTTACAATGTCACAGGCTCATCTACATCTGAATCGAGTGGTAATAATACTGGCGGTGTTGTTGGAACCTCAGAAACTCGCAACCTATATGAGGGCTATTCATTTGACTTTACCAACTTTGATGGCTTTGATGATGACTCAGATGATCAACTTAGTTCGTCAACATATCCCTTCCGCGATGAACGTGAGTAGTAATACATTTGAAAAGAATAGATAAGAGAGATGACATTTAATAACTTTAAAATATATAATGTTATCATGTACCATTTTTTATTTGTAGCTAAGAAAACACGGTTGCTGCCTGAGCTGCCAAAGCCGTCAATTGTAGTAAAGCAGGATGTTGTTCCTGACATTTTAATTGATCACTATATTGGAATGTCTCAAGATGGAGATCCAGAATTAGCTCCTTGCTGTGTGTACAACTTACCTGCTGTGGTGATAACTCTTGGAACCACAACATTGGTCTGTTTTAAGAGACTGTTTTGAAAATCTTGCCAGTAGTTTACAGGTATTAATCTATTTTCATTAATTTGTCTTTAAGCACATCTTCTTCACTTCTTCACGACTTCGTACTTCTTAAAAATAAAGTTTATAACTAATTTGCATTAATTTTATCAGTGGAAAGTGAGGTATACACTAGCTGCCTGTCTTCATGAAATAGCCAATATACTTGGTCCTGAACTCTCTGAAAGGGATCTAATTCCATTTTACAATGCCCTTATGAAGGACTTGGATGAAGTTAGAATTGGAGTTCTAAAACATTTATCTGCTTTCTTCAAGGTAATTTATAGCTCTTGACACTTTGCACTTGCTCTAGTTTTTAATTGATATTAAAGATATTAAAATTGTTTCAATAGATTCTCGGAGGAGAAGAACGAAAGTCCTGCTTGAGGTCAATTAAAGGCTTCATGAAGACAGACAATCCACGGAATTGGAGATTTCGAATTGAATTAGTATATCAAATTCAAAGGCTAGTGGACATGTTTGAATTAGATGATATATTTAAACAAGTATGTCCAGTATGTATTGATCTCATAAAGGACAGCGTTGCAGAAATCAGAAACGAATCCTTGCATGCGGTAAGTTTACTTTTTAATGCTAAAAGAGGAATAAGCCACATATTATTGCTGTTGTAATATTTCACTCTTGTACTGATTTGGCAAATTATGGTGCTTTTTTATCAAGGTCACGTACGTTGTAAAACGATTAAATGAATGCCATGTTGCAATGAGTGGCGCCGGAGATTCAAACATTGTTCATGAATTTCTTATTGAGTTGGTCAAATCATTAAGTGAGAGTTCAAAATGGGTAAGATTCCGAGCAAGTTTTGATATAATCTATGAAAATAAACATTCGAAATGTATTACAAATTTGTATTTATAACTTTGGCTTATTTACGCAGTATCAACGACAAACCTTTGCTGCACTTTCTGGTCAGCTTATCAGCACAAATGCCTTGAATCCCAGTCAGTTTGCTCAAGATATTCTACCACATCTTATTGGGCTTAGTAATGACCACGTTCCAAATGTCCGCCTTGTGGTAGCCAGATCGATTGTGTCATGTGTCCTTCAACAAGGTATCTATAAAAAACATTTCATTGTACTTATACGAGAATCGAATATATTTAACAACCTGAACAACTGCATTATGTAGCAATGACGTAAAAAGTAACATTTTGTTTTTCCTTTTTATAGACTATTTTAGTGACCCTCTTAACCAGCACACCATCTCCATAAGGGAGGCTCTAACAAAGCTTCAAGTAGATACAGACCAAGATGTTAGGTATTATAGCCAACGGGAAAATGAAGAAACGGAAAAGGAAAACATGGTGGTAGCAATGGAGAACGAGACAAGAATTATTAGCTCCAGTTCAAACTAAAACGCTTCTTTGTCTATTAATTTTATAAACAAATACATACATTGTGCTCACTTGTATTTACGTGAATGTTCGTTATAATATAATGCTTAAGATAATAACTCGCATGTTTTTATGAGAAAAGAAAAATAATATATAACAAGTGCCATAAACTCAAATACAAAAAGCGTCATTTAATTTGACCTAACCACAAGATTTGATTTGCACATTTCTCTATTTTAGTTAAATTAGAAACGAATTAGAATCGAACCAGGATAGCCTCATACAAACAAAAGTCTTGCCTACTAAAACCATGACTAGTTTTCTTTCCATTTAACTAAAGTATGTATTTCTTTATAAACGTTAAATCCAGTTACCCAGAGGTTGGTTAGGAATTTGTAACAACGAAGGTACAGATTGTCTTAAATAACTTCAATGATTGTGATAATATATGTTAGTTGTGCGAGACAATATACCTTGTATGAGTAGCGAAAAATATTTATGATACTAGTACATTTTCACGAAAACTATTAAAACAACTGACAATGATTGTGATAAAACTCATTAAGCATAATATAATTTTAATATTATGCTATATTATTAATATTATTTATTTACTACCCGTATTTAATAATACCCCAAATTGATTCATAGAATGAAAAC
>JAANSO010000737.1:0-24005 GCA_036507315.1 Lepidocyrtus fimetarius
AAATATTTTAACTTTCATTAACGGTTTTAGTAGATCAAAGCTTTAAAAAGACTTGTAAAAAGTTGCAAATTTTCAAGCTAGTGTCTAAGCAGGCTTGCTGCCTTTTATTAAAATTAAGCTTATTAAATATTCAGTTGTAAAAAATGGTATTCAGAAGAAAAAATTAACCAGATTTATTCGCATTTTTTGTTTTGCCATATTCATGTCTATATTAGCATATCAATTGAATTTTTCATGAAATGCTGAAGAGCAATATAAGAAACACTTTTCTTTTCTGTCAATTTCAAGACGTCTACGCTGTTTGGAGGTTGAAGTTTGACACATTTCATGTCATTTCTTCGGGATTTTTCTAAATGAAACCCAGTAAAAAGGGGAAATAGGGCAACCATCTGGTTTGAATAATCCTTACTCAATGGAAAGTGACCTGCACCAAGATGTAGCAAAAACATGTGAGCTGAAGTCAATGAATGCTTTTGAAAAACTATAGAATATCGTATAGATAATCTATTTGCAGGCTTTCTTACTCAAATTGGTCGTTATATTCAACACTTGGTGACTTTTAGAACTTAACGCTAGAAAAATATTTTTTAACAAAATTAATCCTTAAAATAGTTAGATTGTTCACAGCTACACCGGTAAAGTAAATTATATCCCCAAAAGAAAGCAAATTTAAATTATTTAATTCCAACCAGATTTATAGCTTAATTTTCTCCATTTTGTATTTTACTGACGAATATATCCTCCAAATCAAAGAATAATATTGACTCACTCTAAGCCAGTTGTGTGACACAATGTAGAGTTTTTCAAAACTGAAATATTTTTGCAGTACAAAGAGCTCAATAAAAACCGAAAATGAGTTTTGATGCGGTGACATGCTCGAGAATTAATTTTTTGAAAGATTTGAAATGTTTAACTTTTACACTTGCAAAACTACAGTACGTCTGACACGATTCAGTGTTGTTTAATTTGGTTCATTACTAATTTCCGGTATCACTTTGATGTCTACCGACAAATCCAATTTTTTTCAAGACGTAATTTTTCATTTAAGGAATTCCGAGTTTTTATCAAAAACAGACGACAAGGATGACGAATTTATATGTGGTATTCTTACTACATTTTTTGAAAGAATTTAAGAATCGGATAAAAGTTTAAAAGTCAATTTGTTAATTTGGAAGGTACAATTAGAAAGCATACTTTGCAATGACTTTTGTGTTTTCTAAGCAGATAATTATAATAAATTTTACGCTTCTTTTAAAAATAAAATGTTAATTTTATCCTGACTTTGTGTGGGTGGGCGTACTCCTTTTAGTTTAGTTTAAATCTCTACTCATATCATGTAAAAAACGATACTTTTGTTTAAAACAACAGCTCCTTTTTCATCTCTTCTTATATTTCATTCTGGTGTAGTAAGTCATGCTGCGCTACTCTAGAAAATGTTGCCAAAGTAAATGTAAACAAAGTTCTGAGAAAGGAAAAACTATGAAACTTGCCCGAAAAGTTAAATTTTTATGCAGATTTCCCCTGCCAAAGTTTTCTTTGAAATTTGATTGGAATGGTTTTAAATATTTCAATGTGGTAGCTCAACAATATTTGGCTGATATATTTTTGTTGTGACTTTTGAGATTGATTTGCTCCTTTTATTTTTCTATTGCCACACGCGCACATCAACATGTTTTGTCATGTAAACCATTGGGATCCCAATGAATGGTTTAAGAAGTGCAAAATAAGAAACCCTGCTTACTTTTCCATTCTGTCAATTTCAATGTTTTCCTGTCTGCAAGACGTCTACGCTGTTTTGATGATGGCAGGAGTTCGACACATTTCATCTCATTTCCTCGAGCATTGCTCTAAAGGAAAAGTGAGGATAAAAAAGGGAAAATAGAGAAGTCTTGTTTGAATTATCCTAACGCAATGGAATGCTGCTCAATGTCTTTCCTTTTCCTTCTCCAAGAAATGTCAAAAACATGTGCGTTGAATGCACAGAATGGTTTTATTAAAAATCGATTGTGTTTATATGTGATAGAAAAAGCCGCGATGATTGTAAAAAAATCAAATTTAATTAAAAAGAAAGTTAGTAATTTTAGTTTTTAAAGTTTATTTGTTACCTTTGAATGCTGTAACAAAATGATGATGAGCAAAAAAATGGTAACTTGAGCCAAAGTTCATTAATTTTTGTACATATGAACCGGCAAGGATTCTCCGGTGTGACATTTTAAAAAAATATTGTAACTCTCGCTCGTATAAATTCCAGAGGGTCCAAACGTTGAGGGATGAGCTTAAAATTTGGTCCTTTGTTATTCCAGTAATTTTTCTTTTCATCCATCTCTGCAGTTTTTCAGTTTGAAATTGCATTTTCAACAGAAAAGTAAACGGGGAGGGGAAAATATATAAAGTTTGCTGTTGGGATTGTTTGAAATTTAAGAAAGACCACAAGTATACGAAGAGGGAAGATGCAGCGTAGGTGGAGTAATAGGAAAGGTTTTATATCTTTTTGCTTGAGCAAGATCCATCGAAAATGCGTTTGGCGCACAATGGTTTTTTTAGGATTGCGTAACTTTTTATTGGCTTGTACGATTGCAACTCAGGTTGTCGTACGATGACTGTAGTAACATTTTAATGAAAATAAATCTATTTTAAATTTCAAGTAGATTCTCCAACAGGTTCATGTGGCTAAGGTTTATTCAATTGGCAGAGTTTTGTACTCAACTTGGTATTTATATTATAACATCCCGCCACATTTCTTACTCAACGCTGAAAAATAAATTTCAACAAAATTTAGGGTGTATATTTAAAGGTTAAAAACTTTTAATTTAATTTAATTCAATTCAATTTAATTTGATTTAACTAATTAGTTAAAGAATTCAAATTTTTATTAAGAATAGACTGGGATTAAAAGATTACTTGCACCTTCGATGTCATTGTTCCTTCCGATACTTTTCTAATAAACTCGTTTTGTTTTAAAATGGTGAAAAATTTTATTCTGTCATTTTGTGGGCGGGCTTCTTTTGAACGTTTTGTTTAAATCTCCAGTCCTATCATGAGCATAGAAAAAAGCTGAATTTTCTTCAGCTCGTTGTTCACCCCTTCTTATATTTCATTCTGTTGGGGCAAGTCACGACTGCGCTACTCTAAAAACTCTTATGGATTGTTTGCGTAAACAAAGTTCTGAGAAAAGAAGGGGAAAACTTGAATGTAATGTAAAAGTTTATACCAGAAGCAAATTCCGTTCAGTTTTTAAATGTAAATTGAAAGTAAATTTTGGTTAGATTGGCTGAAACCATTGCTTTTAAGAGAAAGTAAATGCACAAGCAAAAACGTATTTTGCATCGCTAATGTAAATGTAATTTTATATATTACGTAATGGTTTGGATATTTTGATTATATGCTTCTATTTGTTTATATCCTAGATTTTTTGAACATGTTTTGCTTTTGCCTGTAACAAATTGCTTAAGATTATTAATTTCATTGCAGTGTGATCGACTCCATTTTCAAACATATTTGGTTATTTTGACCTTTATATTTAACTGACGCGACATACCTTAAAGCTAGAATAATATTTTTCAACTAAATCAAAGCCATAAATGTAAAGGTCATTGCAGAATGAAACGAGCAAAAATTGTTTATAATTAACAGCCAACCGCAGTAAAACCTTAATTTTCTAATTTGTATTCTACCATTGAATATTTTCCAAGACGAAACATTGACTGACTCGATTTGAGGTGTGAAACACCACGAGTTTGTAGTTTTTTAGTTTAATAATTTTTGGAGTACGATCATAAGTTGAAAACCCGAAAATAAGTTTTTATGCGGTGACATTTGGTATTCCAGGAATTTCCTTGTCCATTTCAATCTTCTCAGCAATTTTGAACTGCATTTTACACCAAAAATAAGGAAGGACCGAGTTATGTTTCGAAATGGACAGCAGCTCAAAGGCTTGTTGTTGGAGTAGTTTGAAATTTGAGAAAGAGCACAAGTACAGAGTAAGGACATAGATGGTGCGGCGTGGGTGGGTTAAAGCAAAGGTTTCATTTCATTCCGAAACGGTAGCGTTTTGCTTTAATAAGATCCATCTGTCTGGAACGCATTATGCGCAAAAAAGTTTTTTGTTTTCAAACATTCCTCTTCTTTTAATTCTTATCTATTTTGAATTTAAAATATTGCAGGATAAAGCTAAAAAGATTGCAGTTCCGGTTGTAATACAACGAATTTCACAAACTTTTACATTTTAAAGAACTGATTGGGTGTGCTGAGAGGTATTCGTATTTATATTTAACGCCTTGCAATATTTTGGACTTAATGCTGTAAAATAATTTTCAAGAAAATCGAAAATATGAATGCATAGGTGGGTGAAAATACGATGGCAATAAATAACGTTCCAGAAAACAACAAATTCATTTCAATTATGAAATGACAAACTTCAGTAATAGCTTCATTTATTACACTTTGTATTTAACCGGCAAATATTTTCCAAGACAAGGATTAAGATTCAGACTCAAAAAGAACTTTGTAAAGAATAAAATGAAGAAACCCCGAAAATGAGTTATTTACGCGATGACATGTTTGAGGATAATTTATTTTCTTTGAATTAAAATATTTGACTTGTGCACTTATAAACTACTTCCAATGAAATTCACCGTATTTCGCTTTGGTGTTTAACAAAATTCAAGATTTGGAGTTTGCTTACTTTCCCTCGGTGTTTAAAACCAGTGTAATTGACAATCAAATAGTTGTCTACTTCCCGATCCATTGCACATGTGTGTTTTTGGAACGGGTTTCATTATTGTTTTGATGGGTTCTATTGAAATTTGAGTGCATTGATTAAACAGGGATTTGAACAAATGAGGAAAAAACTAATTTCAAATGAAAATTCCATTAAACTTTTAACTGAAAATAGAAATTAGATATATAAACAAATTATTTGACGCTATTTATTGAAGAATTGCCTTTTTGAAATTAATATTTTTAAATATTTAATTAGAAAGAAAAAATGTTAATCATCGGAAAAACAAAGCAGATTGATGCGCAATTTGTTTTGCTACACGAGCACGTCAATTTTATGTTTTGTAAAATAATATCTGTCCATATTAGCATCTCAATTCATATTTTTCATAATACACAGAAAAGCAAAATAAATTACTTTTTCTTTATTTCAATTTCAAGGTTTTCCTGTCTGCAAGACGTCTACTCTGTTTTAATGATGAGATTCAACGCATTTCATCTAATTTCTTTTGGATTTTTCTAAAAGAAAAGATCAATAAAAAGGGGAAATGAAATAATGCAACCATCTGGTTTGAATAATCCTTACGCAATGGAAAGTGACCTGCACCAAAATGTAGCAAAAACATGTGAGCTGAAGTCAATGAATGCTTTTGAAAAACTATTTACTACGTAGTTTCTTCAGAAAAACAACTGCGGCGATGTTTACAAAAAATCAATGCATAGTTCAATTTAAAAAAGCAAAAGTAAAGATGTAATATCTTTTTATTTTGTGTGTTTATGATGAGTAAAGAAAGAGACGGAGTTCATTAACTTTCTGTTATGAACCGTAAAAGTAATTGTTTAAAAGAATGTTAAAGGAAAAGATTGATAAGAAATTGAATTTTATGCGGTGCAACAACTTTAATAAATTTTTAAAAAGAGTAGATAGATGTTAAATAGTAGATATTACCCAGCTATAGTTTCAGTTCAAGTTCCTAATATATAATCTATTTGCAGGATTTCTTACTAAAATTGTTCGTTATATTCAACACCTGGTGACCTTTTTAAATTTAACGCTAGAAAATTATTTTTACAACAAAAACAATGCTTTTTATTCGAAGATGGGTGTGATGGTAGATCATTTAAAGAAATTGGTATTTCCAAAATTAAGCAAATTTAAGTAATGAAATGTCATTCAGAGTAATTTTCTCCACTTTGTATTTCACAGACGAATATTTTCCAAAGCAAGGAATAATATTGACTCATCCCGAGCCAGTTGTGTGTCACATAGTACAGTAAAATTTTTAAAGGCTGACATGTTTTTGGGATACGATATAAAGAAGAAACCCCAAAAATGAGTTTTTATGCAGTGACATGCTCAAAAATTAATTTTTGGGAAAGATTAGAAATATTTTCACACTTGTAAAACTACTTCTATTCTGTGTCTTCAGTTTTTTTTTAATTTGGTTCATTCTTTTAAAAAAGAAAGTCAAGTTTCGGAATTTTTACTAATTTCCGGTATCACTTTGATGTCTTCCGACAAATCCAAATTTTCTCAGGATTTAATTTATCATTTAAGAAATTCACAGTTTTTATTCAAAAAGACGACAAGCATGACGGAATTTTACTAGTTCTGTACTATTTCTACTCTAGAACGTTTTCTGAAAGAATTTTAGAATGAAATAAAAGTGTAAAAAGTCAATTTGTCAATTTAAAAAGCACATTTTGCAATGATTTTTGTGTTAAGCAAACAACTAGAGCACTTTCTTTTTATGCGTCTTTTTAAGATAAAATGTTAGTTTTATCCTTCCTTCGTTTTGGTGGGCGTGGTCCTTTTAGGTTTCTTTAAATCTCTACTTATATCATGTAAAAAAGGATACTTTTCTTTAAAACAGCTTCTTCTTTGTCCCTTCGTATATTTCATTCTGGTGTAGTAAGTCATGCTACTCTAGAAAATGTTGCGGCTTCTCTGTGTAAACAAAGTTCTGAGAAAAGAAAAACTGTGAAACTTGGCAGAGAAATCTTTATCAGGATTTCCCCTGTCAGTGTTTACTCTGAAGTTCAATTGAAAATAATCTAGATATTTCAATGTGATGGCTAAATCTGAACAATATTTAGCTGAAATGTTTTTGTTATGACTTTTGAGATTGATTTGCTTTTTTATTTTTATCAAGCCACACGAGCACATCAATATGTTTTGTCATGTAAACAATTATGATCCCAATTGATTCTTCAAGAAATGCAGAATAAGAAATTCTATTTACTTTTCATTTCTGTCAATTTCAATGTTTTCCTGTCTGCAAGACCTCTACGCAGTTTTGATGATGGCAGGAGATCGACACATTTCTTGTCATTTCTTCCGGCTTTTCTCAAAAGGAAAAATGTGGATACAACGGGAAATTAGAGAATCCGTCTGGTTTGAATTATCCTTACGTAATGAAATGCTGCTTTTGGCAACTCGTTGAGACCATTCAGAAAATTCTGAAGAGAGTTTTAAGGTCTTTCCTGTATCCTTTTTTATCCAAGAAATGTCAAAAACATGTGCGTTGAATGCAGAGAATGGTTTTAATAAAAATTCGAATAAGCGGTTCTTTTGTGATAGAGACTGCAACCATGTTCATAAAAAATTCAAGTTGAATTGAAAAACGAGAGTTAATGAATAATTTTAGATATTTAATTTGATTTTCATATGTGAATGATGCACTGCAATGATGATGAGCAAAGAAATGGCAATTTGAGCCGGAGTTCATTAATTTTTGTATATGAACCGGCAAGAATTCTCCGGTGTGACATTTTAAAAAATATTGTAACTCTCGCTCGTATAAATTCCAAAGCGTCCAAACGTTGGGGGATGTGCTTAAAATTTGGTTATTTGTTATTCCAAGAATTTTCCTTGTCCATTTCATCCTTCTCAGCAGTTTTTCATTTCAGAATTGCATTTTAAACATAAATGTAAACGGGGAAGGACCACATATTTAAAGTTTGCTGCTGGGATTGTTTGAAATTATAGAATAACCACAAGTGTAGCACGAAGAAGATTGCAGCTAAGGAGGAGAAATACTAACGATAGGAAATGGACCTGTTTTATCTACTGCAATTGCAATTCAGGATTTCAATTCATTTTGGGGTACGACGTCTATAATAACATTTTACTAAATATAGATCCATCCCTAAAACCAGATACAGATTGTAGAAATGGTTTTGTTAGTTGATATATATATATTCCCTTTGCAGGGTTTTGTACTCAACTTGGTTAGCATCCCGTCACATTTTTAGCCCAACGCTGAAACAATATTTTAAAGCAAAATCAAAAATATTTATATTAAGGTAACCGCGAGAGAATTGTGGTTCAACAGAGTATTTTCGAATTGTAGCAAATTTTCTCTACTTTTGATTGTATTTTACCGAATTCAGTTTAAATTACATAAAAAGAAACAAAAATGCTATTATGAAATGCCAAGTCACAGTAATAGCTCCATTTTCTTCACTTTGTAATTTACCGACGAATATTTTCCAAGAATAAAATTCACTCGTTAGGAGCTTTGTCGTGTAAAACATCACCGAAATATGCAGCGTTACGGTTTTTTAGATTTGAGTTGTTTTTGGAGTCCAATAAGATCCAGAAAGTCTGAAAATAAATGTTTTATGCGGTCACACGCTCAAAAATGTATTTTCTAGGAAAGATTTAAACAAATAAATTTGTTGACTTGTAGAACTGTTTCAAATAAGATTTACAAAGTGATTTAACCTTACTTTAATCTTTCAGAAAAATAAACTCGAGATTTGGATTTTCTTAATAATTTCTCAGGATTTAATTAATCATTTAAGGAAATCGGGGTGTTTATTAGGAAAAGACTAGGATTCAAGGATTACTGCAGTTTGCTTTTTTGATGTCATTCCTCCTCTCAATATTTTTCTAAAAAACGCATTGAATTTTATGTTAAAATGGTGGAGTAATTTTATTCCGTCGCTTTGTGGGCGGACTCCTTTTAAACGTTTTGTTTACATCTCCAGTCCTATCATGTGAATGACGAAAAATGGGATTTTCTTTAAAACAGATTGTTCTCCTTCCCTTCTTATATTTCATTCTTAAGAAGTGAGCATGAGCAAGTCTTGTTGCGTTGCTATATAAAATGTTGTGGCTTGTCTGCGTGAACAAAGTTTTAAGAAAAGAGAGGATAAAACTTGACTGTAAAATAAAACTTAAAGCTAGAAGAAAATTCCGATAAACTTTTACCTGTAAATTAGAAATTATAATTGATTAGATTTGCTGCGACAGTTGAAGAAAGTAAATGCAATAACGTATTTTATTTTAACGTATACGCTTTTTATAACCAATGTAAATTTAATTTTAATATATTACTTAATAATTTTGATGTTTTGGATATTTGGATTTGTGTAAATCCTAGATCTTTTGTCTTTGTACATGTTTTATTTTTGCCTGTAACAAACTGCTTAAGGTTATTAATTTCATTGCAGTGCAGTGGGATCGATTACATTTTCAAAGATAGGTATTTACCAATTTTGAGCGAATTTTTTTTAATTCAGCGATTTAAAAATATTTTTCAACAAATTCAGGGACAAAACAGAAAGATTCCCCAAAGCGATGGCAGTATCTTAAAAATTATCATTTGGTGCCTTTGTTTGGGATGTGGTTAGGGATGCCGGCGAATCTCCGTCTGTAATGCATTCTTATGGGGATTTCTTACGCGAATCCGAATATGGATCTGGCAGTTTTTAAGCAATAACTTTTTTGTAATCTGATGAATATTTTTGAAATTTTGCCACAGGATAGAACTTTTGAAGGGCAATCTGGCAAGCTATTACTTATTTCCGTGAATGTATTCAGACCAGAGAAATATCCAGATTCGTATAAGAAAACGAATCTTATACGAATATTCGTTGGCATCCCTAATGTGGTTGTCCTCCATTTTGGTGCGGGATGCATGCAAAGATTTTATCCGAATGATGGAGACTTGCCGAAGCATTTAAAAATTTAGAATCGGAATGTGCAATCCACTCCCTTGACGTAAAATGATGTGAAAGATTGCCAAAGATGATAACCACTGACCTGATGACCACCACGAGTTTGTAGTTTTTTAGTTTATTAATTTTTGGATTACGATAAGAAGTGGAAAACCCGAAAATGAGTTTTTATGCGGTGACATTTGTTATTTGAGGAATTTCCTTGTCCATTTCAATCTTCTCAGCAATTTTTGAATTGAATTTTAAACCAAAAAGAAGGAAGGTCAGAGTTATGTTTGAAATGGACAGCAGTTTAAAGACTTGCTGCTGGGGTGATCAGAATTTTGAGAAAGAGCACATGTACAGAGTAAGGACGAAGAATATACGGCATGGGTGGGGTAAAAACAAAGGTTTCATTTCATTCCGAAACTGGAGCATTTTGCTTTAATAAAATCCCATTGTCCGGAACGCATTGGACGCAAAGCAGTTTTTGTAATGATTATTATTATGTAACTTTCATCTAACAGCTTTAAAATCGCAAAACCTTCGTCATATTCTTTCATTTCTTACCTATTTAAAATATACCAGAATACAGCTAAAAAGATTGCAGTTCGGGTTGTGGTACGATAAATTTCATAAGCTTTTATATTTTGAAGAACTGATTGGGTGTGCTTACAAGTATTTGTAAATATATTTAACACCATGCAATATTTTGGACTTAATGCTGTAAAATAATTTTCAAGAAAATCGAGAACATTCATGCACAGGTAGAAGGAAAATATTGGTGGCAATAAATAACATTCCTGAAGACAGCAAATTCATTTCAATTATGAAATGATAAACCACAGTAAGAGCTTCATTTACTCCACTTTGCATTTAACCGAAAATATTTTCCAAGACAAAGACTAAGATTCGGACTAAAAAAGGACTTTGTAAAGAATAAAATGAAGAAAACCCGAAAATGAGTTATTTACGCGATGACATGTTTGAGGATAATTTTTTTTGAATGAATTAAAATATTTGACTTGTGCACTTGTAAACTACTTCCAATGAAAACCACCGTATTTCGCTTTGGTGTTTAACAAGAAACTAAATTCAAGATTTGGAGTTTGGCTCCTTACTCTCGGTTTCACTTTAAACCAGTGTAATTGCCAATCAAATGATTGTCTACTTCCCGCTCCATTGCACATTTGTAATTTCAGAATGGGTTTCATCAGTGTTTTGTTGGGTTCTATTGAAAGTTGAGTGCACTGATTGAACAGGGATTTGAACAAATTAGAAAAGAGCTAATTTCAAATGAAAATTCCGTTAAACTTTTAACTGAAAATAGAAATTCGTAATATAAACAGATTTCTTGGCCTTTTTCACTGAGGTAGTAAATATTTACAAAATGACGTATTCAATCTTATTTAAAGCAGTAATTCAATTTTTATTGCAGGATCGCCTTTTTAAAATTAATATTTTTAAATATTCAATTAGATAGAAAAGATGTTAATCATCAGAAAAACTGAAATCAGATTGGTGCGCAATTTGTTTTGCCACACGAGCACATCACTTTTGTTTGTCAAATAATATAATGTCCAAATTAGCATCTCAATTCATATTTTTCATAATGTGCAAAAAAGCAAAATAAGAAACTACGTTTCCATTCTGTCAATATCAAGGTTTTCTTGTCTGAAAGACGTCTACGCTGTTTTAATGATGAGACTCGACACATTTAAACTCATTTCTTCGGGACTTTTCTAAAGCAAAGGAGCAGACGGATAAAAGGGGGGAAGTGCAAGCATCTGGTTTGAATAATCCTTACGCAATGGAAAGTGACCTGCACCAAAATGTAACAAAAACATGTGCGCTGTAGTTAATGAATTCTTTTGAAAAACTATTTGCTAGGTAGTTTCTTCTGCGGTAAAAAAACTGCCACGATGTTTACAAAAATCAATGCATAGTTTAAAAAAGCAAAAGTGAAGAAGTAATCCCTTTTTACTTTTATTTTTATCTTTATATGACGTGGGTTTTTGATGAGTAAAGAAAGGGCAATTTGAGACGGAATTAATTTTTGGTCATGAACCGTAAAAGCAATTATTTTAAAGAACGTTAAAGGAAAAGATGAATAAGAGATTGAATTTTATGCGGTGCAACAACTAAAAGTTTCAGTTTAGGTTTCTAATAGATAGTCTATTTACAGGCTTTTGATCGTTATATTCAACACTTGGTGGCTTGGTTAACTTAACGCTGGAACAATATTTTAAACCAAATTCAGTGCATTGATTTAAAAGATGATGTTGAGCTGTCACAAATGTATTCCATATTTCCGAATTAGAAAGGTTGAGTTTCTCAGATCTGACATGTTTTTGGAGTACAAAGAGCGGAAGAAAATTCAAAAATAAGGTTTTATGCGGTGAAATGCTCGAGAAATAATTTTTTTGGAAAGATTTTTATTTTTACACTTGAAAGACTACTTTTAATGTGTGACTTCAGTGTTTTTTAATTTGGTTCATTCTTTAAAAAAAGAAAGTCAAGCTTCGGAATTTTTTACTAATTTCCGGTATCACTTTGATGTCTGCCGACAAATCCAAATTTTCTCAGGATTTCATTTATCATTTAAAAAATTCACGGTTTTTATCAGAAAAGACGACAAGCATGACGGAACTTTACTCGTTTTGTGTTATTCCTCCTCCAGAACGTTATGTGAAAGAATTTTAGAATCAAATAAAAGTGTAAAAAGTCAATTTGTCAATTTAAAAAGCACATTTTGCAATGATTTTTGTGTATTCTAAGCAAACAACAACGCTTTCTTTTTATGCTTCTTTTTAAGATAAAATGTTAGTTTTATCCTGGCTTTGTGTGGGTGGGCGTACCTTTTAGTTTTGTTTAAATCTCTACTAATATCATGTAAATGTAAAAAAGGATACTTTTCTTTAAGACAGTTTCTTCTTTGTCCCTTCTTATATTTCATTCTGGTGTAGTAACTCAACCTGCGCTACTTCAGAAAATGTTGCGGCTTGTCTGTGTAAGCAAAGTTCTGAGAAAGGAAAAACTATGAAATTTGGCAGAAAAGTTAAATCTTTATCAAGATTTCCCCTGTCAGTGTTTCCTCTGAAATTCAATTGGATATAATGTAACTATTTCAATGTGATAGCAAAATCTGAACAATATTTAGCTGATATGTTTTTGTTATGATTTTGAGATTGATTTGCTTTTTTATTTTTATGATGCCAAACTAGCACATCAACATGTTTTGTCATGTAAACCATTTTGATCCCAATTGATCTCAAGAAATGCAGAATGAGAAACTTTGTTTACTTTTCCTTTCTGTCCATTTCAATGTTTTCCTGTCTACAAGACGTCTACGCAGTTTTGATGATGGCAGGAGTTCGACACATTTCAAGTCACTTCATCGGGCTTTGCTCATAAGCCAAAGTGTGGATAAAAACGGGAAAATAGAGAAGCAGGTCTGGTTTGAATTGTCCTTACGTAGTATGCTTTTGGCAAGTAGTTGAGTCCATTCAATATTTTTTGAAGAGAGTCGCAAGGTCTTATCTTTCATCCTTTTCCTTCTCCAAGAAATGTCAAAAACATGTGCGTTGAATGAACAGAATGGTTTTAATAAAAATTCGACTTTTTTTGCGAAAGAAAAAATCGCAATGATTACAAAAAAATCAAGTTTAATTAAAAAACGAAAGTTAATGAGTAATTTTTAATTTTATCTTTGAATGATGCAATGCAAAAATGATGAAGAAAGGACTGGTAATTTGAGCCGGAGTTCATTAATTTTTGTATATGAACCGGCAAGAATTCTCCCATGTGACATTTTTTTTAAAAAATATTGTAACTCATGCGCTGATAAATTCCAAAGGGTTCGAATCGTTGGGGGGTGTATCTAAAATCAGGTCATTTGTTATTCCAAGAAGTTTCCTTGTCCAATTCATCCTCCTCAGCAGTTTTTCATTTTAGAATTGCATTTTAAACAGAAATGTAAACAGGGAAGGGTAAAATATTTAAAGTTTGCTGTTGAGATTGTTTGAAATTTGAGAAAGACCACAAGTGTAGCACGAGGAAGATTGCGGCGGAGGAGAAATACTAACGATAGGAAATGGACCTGCTTTATTTATTTTTGCTTGAATCTGGAGCGTTTTGCTTGATATACTGAACAAAATCCATTTTAAACGCCTTTCATGAAAAGCGTTTTTTGGTTTTGGTAGAATATGGAACTACTTGTATCTACAGAAATTGCAATTCAGGATTTCAATTCATTTTGGGGTACGACGTCTGTACTAACATTTTAATAAATATGGATCAATCCGTAATACCAGATACGAAAAAAAATTATAACTTTTTTAATTTACGTTTGCAGGGTTTTGTACTCAACTTGGTCAACATCCCGTCACTTTTTAACCCCACGCTAAAATTATATTTGAAAACAAAATCAAAAAAATGTAAATATTGATGTAATTGATACAAAACGCTACTTCAACGGAGTAGTTTCAAAATCTAGCAAATATCAATTATGAAATGTCAAATGGCAGTAATACCTTTTTTTCTCTACTTTTGATTGTATTTTACCGAATTCAATTTAAATGACATTTCAGAAATGAAGTAAATAATCTATTATGAAATGCCAAGTCACAGTAATAGCTTCATTTTCTCCGCTTTGTAATTTACCGACGCATATTTTCCAAGATAGAATAAAATACACTCATTATTAAGAGCTTTGTCGTGTAAAACGCCACATAAATATGTAGCGCTTTTTCCGATTTGAATTGTTTTCGTAGTACAAACAGAAAGAAAAGCATCCAATAAGGTTTTATGCGGTGACACGTTCGAAAATGTATTTTCTAGGAAAGATTTAAACAAATAAGCTTTTTGTTTAGTAAAGCCATTTCTAATGCGATTCAGTGATTTAACCTTGCTTTAGTTTTGCAGAAAAAAGAAACTCGAGATTTGGATTTTCATAATAATTTCCTGTTCAACTTTATTTCCTACCGGCATTACAAAATTCGGGGTGTTTATTAAGAAAAGACTAGGATTCAAAGATTACTAAAGTTTGTTTTTTCGATGTCATTCCTCCTACTGATAATTTCTTAAAAAACTCATTGTATTTTATGTTAAAATGGTGGAGTAATCTTATCCTTTCGTTTTGTGGGCGGACTCCTTTTAAACCTTTTGTTTAAATCTCCAATACTATCGTTTGAATGGAAAAAAAACATCATTCTGTTCATAAAAACAGCTCGTTCTCCGTCCTTCTTATATTTCATTCTTAAGAAGTGAGCATGAGCAAGTCTGTGTTGCTATAGATAATGTTGTGGCTTGTCTGCGTGAACAAAGTTCTAAGAAAAGGAAGTGAAAAACTTGAATGTAAAATAAAAGCTAAAGCCAGATAAAAATTCCGCTAAACTTTTACATGTAAATTGGAAATAAAAATTGATTAGATTTTGCTGAAACAGTTAAAGAAAGTAAATAAATATACAAAAATGTATTTTTACTTGCTCGAAGAGTAAGTCATAAGATCGATGTGTTAGTCTGTCTGTCCGTCCGTGTCCACAAGAAGTCAAAAACGCCTGGACAGATTTAAACCAAATTTAGCAGAAAGATAGCTTGAACCTTCGGACAGAACTGTATAGTTTTTCAGGAATTATGGTTCAACGGTTTGGCCGTTACAAATGAAAGTGACTATTTGCATTGAACTTTATGTATTAAATCCTTTCTAACCAAAACGTTGTTCACGAATTTGCTGTAAAACGTATTGTAATGTGTCAGAAAAGCTTTCTGACATAAATCACATAGTTTCAATCTTCTTTGACCAAACGGTTACAACGGTGGAAGTGACCGTTATAAAATTTTTAATTGCAACCTATAGCATGTGACATATCATTCCAACGGTAACAACTAGCAGACAAATAATATGCAAGTAAATTTGCAAATTTGCAAACGGTTTTTGCAAAAATTTGAATTATCAAAAAATAAGTACATTGTATAAATAAACATTCTTTATTATTAAATAAAATGAGAATAAGGATGTCACGGAAGATGATTTATATGGCTGTTTCATTGTTTTTACAAGTTTATTTGAATTATTTTCTGGCGTGCTTCACATAGTATAGCCTATTCGAGCCTGTCCGTTTATTTTGTAGGACACATGGCATGACCTGTTCCTATTTCATTACATAAGATGAAATTTACTGCTGAAATTACCCTTAAAGGAATTCTTAAATGTACTAAAAATGAGACCTTTCAACATCATCTTTCATCCGTTCAATCCAACCCAATCACAAAAATAAAAATTGACGTGTTAGTAAGTAGTAAGAAATATATAAATGAACAATACCTTCTTTGGAGCAAACTTTCACGTAACATTCATTTTTTCGCACGAAAAGCTTTTCCTTTCAGTTTTCGTAGGACTCAGTTACTAAAATTAAAATATTACTTGAAGGAAATAAATATGGGAAACTGAAAGGAGATATGCAAACGTCAGTCGACCAGAAGAGTAATGATCCTTTTGAAATGAGATTGTGATGATGTAAATTATTAGAGAAATTTTTCTAACAATATTCAACAGTATATGTCTAATAATTGTATGTAGTATTAAATCCGTAACAAAAACTGAACCTCTATAGCATTTATGAGTATTTTTAGTGTAGAAAGAATCCGAAAATTATACTGTGCAAACTAATATTTATGGATCTTTCAACAATGGAAAGGATTTGGATTTATTAATGGAGAAAGAGTACATGATCCATATTTCATTTTAACTGGATTACATACGCACTGTACCCCATCTGGTTCTGCAAGTATAATTATATGGTTTCGGATAATAAATCTTTGTATATGAAAGGAAAAGTGAAAGCATTTCACTTTCTCTAATTATACTATACCTTTACTGGCTAAGGATTTAATGTACCTAAACTAAATAGGCATGACTTCAATAGAATGTGAATAATGCTACAGATTTTATAGCCAGACTTCACACTTTATGAATCTTTTATGAATGTAATTGAACGTGTAAAATACCAAAGTGAAAAGGGAAAAGCAAAAAATTGTTTCTTACTTTTTACGTCATTACACGAAATGTATTCCACGAGAAATTATTAAATAAGACAGAAAAATGAAGAATAATAAATTTGAAGAAAAATCTTATTTTGGTCAATGATTTAATAATGCAAATTAGGCATTTCTCAGGAGAAAGAATGTATCTGTGTGCGTGTTTTGGAAATTTTATATTGACTACAAATTAGCAAAGAACGCTAACTCCATTACAAAAATACAAAGAATATTAGTCTCATAATCAAAATACTATATGAGAACATTGCACAATTAAAATGAGTTTGACTTTTTTCACCTTTCACGTAGAATCTAGAATCATTTAAAGAAGATTTGTTCAACTGTAATATGATTGATTAATATCATTCAGTTTAATGAAAGTTTTCATGCTACAATGTAATTTAGGTATTCAAAGAATTCAATATTACTACATTCATATATCTTGTAGTTTCCACGAATTTTCTTTTACGTCGATTTTATTCTTTGTAAAACTCTTCAGATGTAAATAATGTAACGACAAAGAGGTGAAAAGTAAGAAATGAGTAAAAAATAGAATGTAATAGATATTCATAGTGTAAATTACATGCTTACCAACCAATACCCACAATAACCGCATTTTGCAGGTATGCTTTCTTTCTCTTTATGGGCTCTGCAACAAACAAACTATCACACGATATTACACCTTATGAATGAAAATTGAATTAAGCTCACCTAAGCATGCTCATATTCATTACAGTCGCTCACTTTCAGATTTCCTTTGATAAGAAGTTTGATGATAATCCGATAATAATACATTATCAAGATTTGCTCAACATTCCCAATCATTTGATGTGCTCTTCTTCCTACACTATGTTTGTATGTGGGAAATCTTATACGTTTGAATAGGCTGTAATCTGTACGTACGTAGTTGTAACGTAGATTACATTTTAATGAACATTTTTCCTAATTAGACCCATTTAATCAAAACAACACAAAAATGTAAACAAGGAATGTAAACGTAAGCTTATTGAAGCTGATAAGTTCACGGAAAGTGGGAACATCCAATCAAGAATGTTTTGTAAGACAACGGAACTTTACATGCATTTTTAATTAGTTTGCGTAAAACTTTTGGGAACATGAAAGTAAGCATTAAAAGATGGTACTAATGAATACATAAACTTTCCATTTTAATTCCGGTGAAACTGTTGTATTTCAAAAATGTTATTTTGTTTCAAAGCTTTCTGAAATAAATACTACCCACACAACCTTTCTTACAAAGAAATCTAATTCGGGTTTGTATTTTAGCTATTGATAACACATCTAATCATTGAAACTACATTCTTACAATTCGTTATAAAGTTTTTACAAGGAGGAGCGTTTTATTCTATTCTCACTAGCCTCAATTTAATGTTGTTTTTATGAAAGGATTAAGAAAATGCGGCTACTGCTCAATGTTAAAAAATAATTAACCAAAATCCTCTACAAAATAAACATTTTTATTATTTCAAAAAATAGATATGGTAGACATTTTTTAATTTTTTTGTGAAATTTCATTCTGTACTAACCTTTCTCATTTAATTTTAAAATTTTAGCAACACCTCTAATTGGCTGGCTATTTTGTTTCTGATGAAGTTAATTGTCATATTAAAAGAAACAAATATCTAAATGTTTAAATGAGTCAACAACATATTTGAACAGATTAAACAGGAAATCCTTTGATAAACTTGACATTTATTCAACTACACTACGTGGTAATGTGAAATAAGCAAAATTTTAAGTAGATAATGTCACGAGTTATTTGCATGGCAAAAATATTTGCTTATACAACACAAGCGAATCGAAAACCTAATAAACCATGTTGACATTATCTTTTTTAAATATAGATTTGGGCTAAAACAATTACTATATGCAATTTTAATTTAAAACACTGAAATTCATGTCAAATAATTTTCTAACATTTTGCCATCAAGCAATTTTTCTCACTGGCAGTAGGAAGACTTAATTAAGCCAGACAGACGGCTCTTATTTTCTGTCCGACAAGTCAGGAAACAAAATTAGACACATTTCTGGCAGAGTCGAATAGAGTTTCTTCAGAATATTTTGTTCAACTATTACCTTCTTTAAGTCATTCAGTCTTATCATGCTATCTAATTATTAGTTTGAAAGATTAATAATTCGGTAAAAATCAATTTTTAGATAATTAACTTTTCAAAATTTTCCCATAATTAGCACTTTAGTAGTCGAAGTATTTAAATTTTAGTCTCTAATTAATTTTCCATGCACATATATATGTCGTACTACTAATACTCAACACGTGCCTACTTACCATTTACAATTGACACGCGGAAGGGCCGGGAAGTGTAAAGAATTTAGGGAAACTCCTCTTTCTCATAGTGGAAGCAATTTTAACGTAAAAAAGAATTTACTTTGAACTAATCGCAAATTCGTTTTGTCAGGAGTCGCATAAGCACATTTAAATTTTAAACTAAATGTGTCAAAATTAAGTCATTTCGAGAAGTGTATTCAGCACAATGTTACCCAAACATATTAAAATCTTTAACAAGAATTCTAATCGCGTTGCAAAGTTCAATATATTTCAATTTTACAGCTATAAATCAGAAACAAAATTGAAATTTGAATCAGATCATTCGAAAATTAAGAAAATAAAACTTACATTATGGGTGTATAAAACAGTGCTTTTACTTTTTATTGGTCAAATTTTCACTTATTTTGCAATCAATTCGAACAAAAATTTAAGTATTGCCATTAAATTTAAAACAGCACTTGCTCTTTTGTCAACTATTCCATGCTCCGTCTATGTCCACGTTTTAGAAAAAGAAAGTCATCAAGTGGTTAACTTTGTCAATGGAGTGAGTGACCTATACACATCCGTAAAAGGAATTACAGGTTTGTTAAGTAATAGTAATTAACAAAATAATTAACTATATTTGCATTTTTGTAAGATTGATTTGGTTTTGCAGAAAGTGAAAGTAACACAAATGTTCGAAAAAACCAAAAGCATTATATTGAAACGTTGAATTTTCTAACCGTACACATTCTATACTGGAGTGTTTTCCTTTTTGCTGTAATATTTGTGTTTGGAATGCATTGGATTGATCCATGTGTACCTTCCCTGAACGGATATTGGATTTTGAACGAGTGCAATTTCAACTCGAAAGATATTTCCAGCATTGGTTGGATTTTTAGCAAATGGGAGAAAATCATGCTGCTGTATTTCAATTATTGGATGTATTCATTAGGACTTTATGTAATTTCATTTGGAATCGGAAATTTTCAGATTCTACCGACACTAACCCTTCTTCATATTCTTTCCAGGTAACTTGAGAAACAAAAGTTTAAAAAATACTATAGCGTAAGATTAAACTATAAGTACGCTACGTTTTTGTCTAGATTTGGTGACATATATGACAGTGGAAAAATAACTAAACAACATTGCCCTACAATCACATTTAGAAATATACAATTTCTAGTAAATATATTTAATATTGTTCAGCAAAAATCCATCATGACAACACTAATAGTTGGCAGTATAATTCTGCAATCCCTCAGCCTAACATTGATGACTACCCTCTCAGCACATACCTCCGGAAGTTGCATAATCCTTTTCGCTTCCTTCTTAGCATTTTGCAATGCTTTACTTATGCTCACCGTCTTTCTTGGCGGAATGGCTAAATACTTTTCCCAGTCTAAAATAAGTCTTGAGACAATGAAAAGAAAAATGGCAAAGGAGTTTGCAAATCGCCAGAGATCAACCTGTCCTACTCAAAGGGAAAGTGAAATAAGACTTGAAATGAAATGGAAAAAGCGGGTTTTTCTATCATGCTCTCCAATTGTGGTAAAATTTGGTTCTTTTAATTTTATTGATGAACGAACTCCTTTAAACTGCATCAATCATGCGAATAATTTAACCATTCAAACTTTATTGCTGACAATGGTAAGGTAAAAATGCTTTTGTAATTGTGTTTTAATTTATTTTCAGAATCAAATAAATGGTAACGTGTTGTAAGAACTCTTATATAATAAATAATTATAAGCAATGTGTTTGTGTTATGAATACGGTTTACAAAATAATAACTTTAAGCAATTTTAAAAATACGTACTACTCCGTCTTCTCCTTCTATTCTTCATTTTCATACCTATCGTGAACTATTAAATGATGTGGTTTTGGAACCAAAACACTTGCAGCATGATAATCAACGGTAAGTTTTTCTCCACTTGGATCAGGTCCAACGCGGAACCTTTGGAAAAGGGCCGCGGTAAACATATAAAGTTCCATCTCCGCCAAACTCATACCTGTTTGCCAAATTTTAATCAATTTAAATTACAAATACTCTAACATTTCAAATGATGAATTTTTAGCATTTGTGTACATATATTATGCTCTTTTTTAATACCCAAGCAAACTCTTTTCCCCCAGGAAAATGGTAAGAAAGCCTCGTGTTTAACCAAAGTCTTTTCGTCCTTAGAAAGAAATCGTTCTGGGCGGAACACATGAGGATCTCCCCAAACATCTTGATCATGCATAGCTCCATAAAGGTTTGGAATGATTATGGTGCCTTTTGGAATGCTGTAGCCCCTAAAGTTGACGTCACTTGTTGTGCTGTGAAAAACCGCTGTGGGAACCATTGCAGAGAACCTCATTACTTCTTGGATTACCGCTTCTGTGTAAGGCATCCTAGAGCACAATGTCAAATCCATTTATTAAGGGTATACGGGGCGGGGTAGTGACATATTTTAGTTAATATTTAGTAGTTTTTGGCAATTTCATATTAAATGTACTAATATGCTTACATTGGACGATCAGCCAAAGATGGCAGCCTTGACAAGCCGACAACAGTTTTTATTTCTTGATGAAGTTTCTCTTGTTTATCCTGATTCATGGCAAGGAGTAAAAACTCCCAAGAAAGGGTTGTTGAGGTTGTCTCAGCCCCAGCAACAAACAAATCGAGTAGGGTAATGTTCAAATTCTTAACTGAAATTAATTGCAAGGTGACAAATTATGAAAGCAGATTTAAACAATTTGTAAATTGTATGTAATTGACTTACTTCCTTCTTCCTTATAGAAACTTGAATGTGGATCTGTAGTCTTCTCCATTTCACCTAAATAAGAATCAATAAAATCTCTAGCTTCCGCTTCCTTTTGGAAATTTTTCTGATGCTCGGTCACAGCCGCCTTAACAAAATCCTTGTTTTTCTGAAGCGTTACCAATCTTTCCTTGCCAGCAGTGCTAAACATTTGCATGAAAAAGTTCCTTATTACATACAACCAGGGAAAGAACAAAACAGCCGCCGCCGTCCTGCTCATGGTCACATGATGAGGATAACCTCTTGATTAAATCTTTGAGCATGGGATCATCATGGGAATATCTTGTCCCAGTAACCATTTGCCAAAGTGCATTTAGCACAGCCGCATTAAATTTATTTTGGGTTTGCATTGGTTTTCCTGCAGTTTTCTTGAATGTGTCAATTAATTCATTGATTTCATCTTGGACAATTGTTTCAACAGATTTCTTTCCAAAGCCAAAATCTCTCAATGTTTTCAATGTGAAGCGACGTTGCTCTTGCCATGTTTTCTCAACATTGAAGATTATTCCACGGGGTTGTCCGCCGCTTCGATCAATGAGGGGTTTGAAATCAGCTCGTCCACTAAAGTTATTATCATTAAATGCATCCCTGATATCTTTGTAGTTATTCAAGACTACCACACTAGTAAATAAAGCATTCAACTAGTTACTTTTTAGCATGGAAATAGAATTTCAACAAAACAAAAAATTTACTGAATCTTACTTGTAACTTCCAAATTTAAGAGAAATTATATCCCCATATTTCTTCTTCATTTTCATAAAGGATTTATGGGGTTCGGTACCCAATTGATGAAGGTTGCCTATTATAGGCAGACCGGGAGGGCCTGGGGGGAAATTGGACGGTTTATTATTCCATAACAATGCAAACGCCAAACTCACTGCCACAACAAGTAATACTAGTTCCATAAACATTTTGATTTTTTTGCCTTTGCGTACCCACTATAAATTAGACAACCTATTTTACCGTAACATACTAAAATAGTTACTCTACTATGTTGTTGAATGAAACAAATCCGGGGGCAACCTCTGGGTTTTTATTTAAATATCCGGACAACTTCTGCACTTTACTTGCTCATAACGATAAGATTAGATGCAAAAAACACGTTTACAGCAAAAGCAACCTTTTCGCTCCTTTTAACCCGCAGAGATCAACACTGTTATCACTGATGTGCCCATAGCACAATAAGTAGATGTCTCTCAAATTCAAGTGTTTTTGTTGGGCAACTCACAGTCACATTAAATTAAATAAGGCTGCATTGGCTCAATATCACACGATCAATCCAGTTGAGAGTTTAGACTTTAGACTATAGCCCGTATTATTAGGTTTATATTTATTTATTTGCATCTAGTAAAATTGCCGACACCCAAACAGAGAGACTATAACTAGTATTTGGCTAGCCACTAGTCACAATCACGCGCATTATAATAACCGGGTTTCGCAGACAAACACGGTAAATCTGTATTTATGAGCTATTTTTGCAAGCTACTTGGTTTGGATGCTAGACATTAATAGACGCTTTTCCCCAACTATTACATAATTGCTTCGACCTTCATAGTTTTATTTAACTTGAAATAATCTGCATACTCTTCAGCAAAAACTTTTTCCAGCGATTATTCAATTTCATTTTGAGCATTGCGCAATGCATGATTTTTCAAAACAACAAGTTGAATGCAAGTTGAAAGATATTATTAACAATTGTAATCAAATTCATATTAGTTGGCTTTTGCTGCTGGAGTATAAAAACCGATATAATGGATTCGTCAAAATCACGAGACATTGCACACACGTATGCATTATTTGGGACAATTAAAGCTGATAGTGATGAGCAGGTAATTAGATGGTTGATTCTAGGTATTTATTGTTATTTTTATTCATACACATAATCCTTTTTTGTCGTGTTTCTTATCGAATGATGATAACATACTACTTTACAGAGATGATGACTCAACTAATTCGAATTCCTGCAGAGTTAAATAGTCTATTTCATATGTTTCAGCTTAAACAGGGGAAATGTCACACGCCAATTGTTGTAAACTTATTAACTGAAACTGACCAACAGATTATCAGCATGGATAGGCTCATATTTTTACCGTCCAGTTGATTGGTAATTTGCATACCCTTGCACTTGTAACTGATCGAAAGTGAACGATTACGTCATCCCCCAAAAAACTCGTGCATGAACTACATTAATAAAAATATTGTAACGCTGAATAGAAAAA
>JAANSO010000738.1:0-23981 GCA_036507315.1 Lepidocyrtus fimetarius
ATCTAGACTCAAAGTCTAGACTCACGACTGAGTCGGAGAAAACTATCCGACTCAGCATCTAACATCCGACTCAAACAAGATCATTGGTGGACCTGTTTTTTTGCTTGCGTCATGTCATGCGTATGCCTTTATGCATTGTATACACGGTTTACTCCAAGCTTAATACGTGCAATTTTTGTTTACTTTTCCCCGTTGTTGGAATGTAAACACCGCCATTCTGATATGTAAAATCTGACAACAGCGATAATGTACAAAATGTAAACAAAATAATTCCCAAGTTATCTTTCTGAATAAGTTAGTCAGAATGACGTTCTGAAACAGTTAAATAAGTATTCAATTTACAATATGTCGAAATTTGCAGTTGGTTCAGTGGTTGTCCGTAATTGGGCTAATACTTACGGAATAACAACAGGAAAAATTGCCAAAATTATTTATGAACTCACCGATGGAGATGAGCGTTTAATCAAAGTTAATTCCTCTTCAATGAACTCTGGATTATGGGAAATATGTGCAAAACAGCTATTTCCATGGAAGGCATCTGTGGATTTGGAAAAGGCGTTGCTGATGGATGTTTGGGAAAATAATGAAAATTCAATTAGGGTAATGATATGCTGCATGCTAGTTAAACTTATTTGTATAATTTTTATGAAACCTTTCCGAATTCAATAAACTTTTTGGTGCTTACTTTTTTGTTAATTATTTTAGGATACATTCCTTATGCTTAAAACCTGTTATGAAAACTCCAAATTCATATCCAACCAGGCGTGGAGTCCAACTTGTAACGTCTGTCATCACAAAGCAGATCGCAGTAACTTTCCTATTATAGAATGTTAGTTTAAACTCATTTTAATTATTTAAATCTTAAGTAAGTTTTGTATTATGCTTATTTGCATTTTCCCTTTTAAATTTTTTAGGCAACCTGTGCAAGATTTTGCTTCATCCAAAATGCGGATTTCTCTGGACTAACTCAACTTTGAATATAAAACAAATGATCTGTCCTTCATGTATTAAGAAACAACAACCCCAAGCGGAAGACTACACTACAGAATGTAAATAAAACATTATTCCAACTGTCAGTACCATGTAATATTATATTTTCATTAGCAAAACATGTTTTGTGATTTATTTAGCAAATAATCAGTTTAGCCGACCCCCATCTAAACGAATATTTGATGAACCTGTGTCATCATCAGGCAACATGCAACAAAACCTTCCTAGTCCTACGCCAATTCAAAAAAAGTATAAAACGGAGTTTCCATATACCACGTCTAAGGAGCTAGATCCTGGAATTGCAGAAAATTTTAAAAGTTCCCAATTTGACGAGAAACCAAAAACAAATCTGGAAACCTTGGCTAGTTCTTTGTTAAATAATGATGATTGCTGTGACAAAACTGAAAAGGACCCAAGGCTAATTTCAGAACCTGATCTCAAACTTAATGTTAAACCATGCACACCTACGCAGGCGAAGAAAGATGCGCAGAATGGCGATAGTAAGAATTCTAGTTTTACCTGTAATTCGTTTTTACATTAGGATTTTTTTTGAATATGTTGGATTAAATATTAAACATATATAATTGAATATTAAAGTGTTTTCATGCATGTTACTTTTGAATTTGTAGCCACAAATGTGTCAATGCCAACGAGCTTTGAAATAAAGTTATCTAAGGACGAATGGAAGGAAGTCGTTGAAATACATTGCGAAGAACAAAAAGAAATTCATAAAATTGTGAAGGACTACGGAAATGTACTAGCTAGGAAATGCTACCAATTTAACAATGCATGCGTACAGTCTTTCCACAAATCCTTTTTGCGGCAGCCTGAAGAAGTCACATCTTCAAGATTGTATTTTCGTGCTCATTCTTACTGCAAAGGAAAAAGTTGTAAAGCTAAATTTGCATTCAATTTGGCACAAATTCCTCAACAAACTCAAGAGGATGTAGTTATTTTAGTGAGGTAAAGCGATAAGATTTAACTGTCGACATTTATACTAATTCCAAGCATTTAAATATCTGTATCTACTAAACGTTTATTCAGTGTGAAAGGAGAAATTGCTCATAAGGCTGGAGAAAAAAACTTTCGGTTTTGCAAAGGAAAGGAAAGAAAGGAGGCCAAGAAGGAAACTAAACCATTTAATCCGTCCAAAGTTTTCTATGAAAGAGTTGACCAAGCCTCTTTGGAAGAGTTGCGACAGGGAAATCATGATAGGATAAAAAATTTGCAAATATTTAGACAACTTAAGTGTGAAGTAAGGGTTATTTATTAAGTAATTTATATGAAGTCTTATTCGCTTTCCTATGTAGTTTGTTTCAACCTATAGGCTCAAAAGGACGAAGACTTCCATGAAGATTTTCTTACTGACCTGATTTTAACCCAACTATATTATTCAAATCTGCTGAATAATAAGAAAGCTCCTGGCTATATCGAAACCCTAGGAGTTAATCCTTTGAACGTTCTCATATACTCCGAGCAATGTTTCACAATCTTGAGAAATCTTACGAAAGCTTCCAATATAACGCTTTTTATTGACGCAACATCTAACGTAGCTGCTAACATGCCAATGCCACTGGATCAAAGAAAAATCTTTTATTATTCAGTTGTTGCTAAATTTCCAACGAAAGGATCCATGCAAATTCCATTGGCTCAATTTTATTTGACAGAGCAAACCCTGCCCGTCATCTCATCATGCCTCGAATATTTTTTCAATCGGTATAATTTTATATAAATGAATGTTTGATATTTTTGGAACGGATTATTTAAATGTAATTTTAACTTTTTAAAAATTCATTATGACAAAGTTGTACTGTTTTTTAATAGATATCGTACTGCCTATAACTTATCGGAAGACCAGCTTGGAGTATCGCACATCGAGGTTGATTTTTCGAAAGCTATTCTTGGAGCTGTTACTAAATCTACATCGGGATGCAATCTTGAACATTATTTAGTTTCCATGTGGAACCATTTAGTGCATGGCAGAGTATTTAAATATGTCCCAGTTCATATTTGTCGTCTTCACTGCACACGCTTTCTAATTAAAGCTCTACAGCGGTTTTATCCCAAAAAACAATTTGGGGAAAGAGCTTCAAAAATTTTCAAACCTTGGTTTTTTAAATTTATAAGCTGTCGGAATATGGAAACTCTTCAAAAGTACTGCCTTCAGATTTTGTGGATTGTGGGAAGCGACTTCCTTAATAAGAGAGTTAGCGATTGTATTAACAATATCGTGCAACCAAATATAGGTATTTCACTATATTAAAATAGTTTATAAAACTGAAACAGTATATTTACTAAAATACATCTGTTTTTAGAAATGCGGGCTCAAGATTTTGATGTAGTTAACCCGTCGGTTGGTCAACCATTTTATCTACGGAGTCCATTTGGGAATTTTTTTTTTGATGCTGCAGATTTCTTGGAGAAAGAAAATGAGGTTGAACAAAAACTTGCAGATGACAAAATCGTAGAACTTGAAACCAACGAGTTTTGTAATAAGGACATGTTACGATATTTAACTGTTGAAATATTTCCATACGCCCCACTTTTGACTAAAATTCCCTTTACAATTTCGAATCAGCCGGTTACTGATGATACTACAAATGTTTGCGAGTCCTACTTTAGTCATTTCAAAAATATTCTTTTGGAGAAAAAAACCAATCAGAAGCTACCAAGAGTTATAAGAAAGACTTTTCAACCTATTTCAGGTTAGTGGAAACACGCGTTAGCTATTTTGTCAGGTTTACTTAATATAATTTTAACAAAAACTTTAAATGCAGGTATCTATAAGTTGGCATTGTCAAACTTTTCTTCGCATTTAAACCAAAATGACGAGTGTAGAGAGGCGTCCAATAATTCTGATTGCGTGGAATCCGAACCTGAAGATATTACAAAATTGGAGACGGACAACCAGGAATACATCGATTTTTTAGATGACTATGGTAAAAATTCAATCCTGAATCGTTTTGTTAAAAATTGGTATTTTCTCTTTGCCGATCTTGAGAATTATATTTTGCATTTTATTAATTGTGTTCAAATAGAGTATACCGACTATGATTCATGTCATAATGCCCCGGAAGGTTTGCCGGTGAGCCCTGAAAAGCAAGAAGAAGGATTCAAGAAAAGACGTTTTGTAATTGCAAATCAGGATCCGGTGTTTAACGTTTTAGAAGGAATGCCATTGTTACCATGGGGATCTTTTTATAAACACGAGGAAGAACTAATAAAACTGGAAAACACTTGCAGCTTTGACAATGTCATTTTTATTTTTTATTACTTGTACAACTATACGGACCAAGGAAACGCATTCCTTTCTAAGAAGATTACGGAGAGCGATTTGGGTACACGTTTTTTAGAGCTGATGAAGTACTATGAAAGAGAAGACTGGATAAGTGTTAAAACTTTATGGATTGACTACTTTCTACAAATAAATATATTTGAAACAAAACCTCTGGGAGATATGTGGAGCGACGAACAAACGGCACTTCAAAGTTTTGCTTCTTGGTTTCCACTTAAGCTTAGTTACCGCTGCGCACAAAAGTACTGTCCAGCCAACAAGGAGGAAAAAATCATTTATTTATTAGAAGATGTTATTGTCCGCAAGTTTTCTGACTTTAAAGAAAAAATGGATGGTAAATTGGAAGACTGTCCGTCGTCTCGCCCACGGACCGCACATGAAGCCCTTCCAATTTATTCACCTCTTCCAGATTCTGAATTGGGCTTAATTATTGTTCATTTATCAAGCGTTAATTTAGTGAAAGAATCAGAGCTGGATTACACTGTCCATTTGTTCGGAAGTGCTTACCAGGTTGCAGCTTACACTGTTTATCAATATGGTCATTTTAAAACAGTTCTTTGGTTAAAGGATGGAAAGAAATCCTACGATGGAAAAAAATCTGGAAGCTTGCAAAGGTGGAATTTGAAATCTGATTTGCATGTGGGTACTATATTTCTTCTAAAGATGTGAGATATTGTCTATTTATTATGTAAAATTCGTATCAGGAATTTGTGCAAAGTAAATTATAGAAAATCAATTATTAAATAGCAAAACACATAAAAATTATATTGTAAATGCATAAAACAAAATGTAATTCGATATTTCGCTAAAGTGCTATAACTACTTACAAATGTTTGCTTATGGTTTACTGCAAAGTCCGATAATACAAATAAATATACAAATTAATTTTATAAATCGCATAAATAAATGAAAAATGTAAGTTTTATATCCTTGTTTTTCCAAACTTTCGCTATACTTACCAAGTTGCAATTGAAAATTGTCTTTCTATTTTGAAATTAGAAAGATAATTTACCAGCTTTCATGAGCAAGATCCTTTTTGTTTTGTCTAAATTTTACTCAGATGAAAGTTGAAGCATGCTTTTAAATAATCTGCTCGGAGCATCATTATATCTTATACAGTTTTTTCTAAGAGTTAGTTAAATACTGCATGAGAAACCATAAGCAAAAAAGACTTTGTTTAAAACAAAAATCAGTTGCGAAAGCTGCCAATGTCCAAATATTCAAATTGATATTTACCAATTATTAATTTCACACATAAAATTCCAAAATTAATTCTTTCAGGAATCGAAGGTTTAGCTAAACACAAGGAATAGTGTTAATTTAATTAATTAAATTGAAGAATGCGGCTGAAGGACGCCATCTGTTGGGTTTGTCGTTAATTTTTGTGAGTCGGATGTTAGATGCTGAGTCGGATAGTTTTCTCCGACTCAGTCGTGAGTCTAGACTTTGAGTCTAGATTTTTCGTAGACTCAGACTGAGTCGAGTCGGATAGCTTGATTTCGCCAAATTCAACTTATTCCGTTATTGATGCAAACACACTCTGGATTAAACACCCCGAAGGCAGAGATTCATATGATAACGCCGAAGCCTCAATTTTTGCCATTCCCCCACCCAACAACTTTCAAATTGAAGGTCATTCCAGGCAAGTTATTTACAGCCGATTGGGAATGGAACCCGGCTGTTATGATAAACTATCCGTTTATCACTTTAATCCTGCTATAAACCGTCACGATTTTCTTGGAAAGTAAGTCAACTGAAGGTTTATAACTTTCTTTTTAACAATCAAAGATATTTAACTAAAATATAATTTTATTTCTTTAGCATTTGTGACACCACAAACGTACAACCGATTAAAACGATTGACGCGAGCTTGTTAATTTTTAAAAGTGACAACAGCGTAACTGGACCCGGCTTCAACTTGGCATTTCCTAGCTGTAGTGCTTAGAAATTAAATGTAACTGACTTGTAATTAAGTTAAAATAAAATGTTCAAAATTTATTCACTTTTAATTAAAAATCATAAGCAAAACAAAAAATATTACACACACTTGAAAGCCTTTCTTTCCAGCATAAAATCCAATTCCGTAAACTTTTGCTTCCACTCCGTCCGTTATAATGAACATTCCTATTTCTGCTCCAGCATTCGGTATCTGTTCCGAATAGCTAAACATTAACATTTTTTAGTTAAAAACTGTCTGAATTTAAAAGTTAAATCAGAATTTTACAAATTATTATACTCTTCGTTTATAGTGCGATTAAATTTGCTAGTAGGGACTACTGATGATGATGCGTATGAATGACCTGGCTCCTTTTTTAAGTCTTTTGGAATGAATTCTCCCAAACTTAATTTCATAAATAGCGTTTTAAACCTTCTTAAATGTAAGTGAAATTAGTTTAGTACTCTTATCTGCATTTAATGCTCATAAGAAAATTGTAAATAATTTCAGGTACTTTAAAGCTACCATTTTTCTACTGAAAACTATTTGATTTTCAAATATTTAATAAATTTATTCACCTCTCTTTTAAAAAGTTGTTTGTACATTGTGAATGCTAAAATCGCTTAAAACCAACCTACTGCATAGATTACGACTGGTGTATTTAAATTTAGTTTTATTTTGGGCAAAATTAATAAATAAGTTAAAATTGATTATCGTTATAATCGTATTATGCAAATCTGTTCAAAAACTAAATTGGAAACGGATTTTAATTCCCCTTTAATCCAAGTATTAATTATTTCTTGCAAAATCATAAGCCAAACTAAACAAAAATGCACAAATTTATCATTTAAACCATAGATTAAAATTCTCTACATATTTGTCTAATGCTTGAAAAGTTTTTCTCAAGATGACAAATTATTTAAATATTAGATGTTACGTCTCAATCTGCTAAGTCAGGTGAAATTCAACATTGAATTTAATTTTTCCATTATTTTATAAAATATAGCTGCAATCAAAAGTGGTAATTAAATATTATAAAATGAGTTGGATAATTTAATTAGAATGGATTCCACCGATTAATGTAGGTGGATCCTAAATCAATTTGTTATTCATACCAAAACTATTAACGTGTAATCGGTAATTTTTATTCACACAGATAAATTAAAATAAAAGCCGGTCGATAAATTAAGCTTTGACATTTATTTTCCATTCACGTATCAATCAAGCATGAAATCTAATTCCCGCTAACGTAAGCACTAATGCATTAATCTTTAATCAAATTAATTATTTTCAGTGATTTTTGGATTATTAAATGTCATGTTCTTGTCAAAACTGCTAACGTGTAATCAGTAGCCACGTTAATCGGACTCTCACGTTCCATTAATATTGAAAAACAATTTCTCACCGATTCTCCAAATAATTAAAATGTTAACGTCAAAAGTAGTCAAGTGGCTGGCACGTTTTTATTTTTAAGGTAAAAACAAGCTTTACAATATCAATGTCCTAAAACACATTATATAAGGTACTCAAAACTCTGAATTAATTTACAAGTGTCTACGTTAATGCAAAATTGGTATAAAACACGCGACAAAAATCAATTAATGCATCAATTACTTTTCAAAGCTTCAAAAACAATATTCACTCCCAATTCATACAATCCATTTCCATTTTCTGTTTTATTCTTTAAAATTTCAAAATGTACTCCACAACCGCTAAAGTTTCTTTTATCCTGACACTTTTTGGCTTGGCTTTGGGTGCCACAGTAGTGAAACCAGAACTGGCCAATTCCGACCCTTTCCCCCATTTTGAAACTGACGAAATCTTCACCTGTGGCGGTGTTATTAGAGAAGCCTCAGAACAAATTTTGTACAAGCCATTCCGTCAAGTTGACGCAAACGAAAACTGACGAAGTCTTCACCTGCGGCGGTGTCATCAGAGAAGCCTCAGAACAAATTTTGTACAAGCCATTCCGTCAAGTTGACGCAAACGAAAGGTGTGTTTGGATTGTTGCCGTGCCCGAAGCTTCATCTTATCGTGTCAGGCTCCTCTATGCTGGCCATGAACCATCCAGCAGAAACCTTAACGTGGCTGGAGTCAATTGGTATCCACATGTTGATTTAGTCTACCCTAGAGAGTAAGTCCTTTTTATTTTTATTTCAATGTGTTTAGAAGCGGAGAATAATTTTGTTTAAAAAATGCAATAGCTTGAGCTCTTCCTGGTCTTCCATTCCCAACTCTAACTCTTTAGTAATCACCTTCCACACATCGAATGAAACCTCAACCACTGGATTCGCCTTAGAATACGAAGTTGTTGAAAACGGCTCAAGCACTTCTAAAAATTCAACTTTTTCTATTGTGGATGCAAACACGCACTTTATTAAGCACCCCCAAGGCAGAGATTCTTACGATAACGCCGAAGCTTCAATTTTCGCCCTTCCCCCACTCAACAACGTTCAAGTTGAAGGTCATTCCCGGCAAGTTATTTACAGCCGATTAGGACTTGAACCGGGTTGCTATGATAAGCTGTCTGTTTTTCATTTTAGTCCTGCTTCAAACCGTTACAATTTACAGGGAAAGTAAGACTTTTATAGGTTTTGAATTCGCTTAAATATTTAAAATGTATGAATTCTAATTTGGCTTTATTTAATTCTGTTAGCATTTGCGATAGCACTCAAGTGGAGCTGATTAAAAGCACTGACGTCAGCCTGTTAATTTTCAAAAGTGATAGTAGCATAACAAGAGCCGGCTTCAACTTGGCGTTTACTAGCTGCAGCGCTTAGAATATAATAAAACTCTCTTACGAAACGAATGTAAATACGAAAGAAACAAAATAAAATGTTCAAAATTTATTTACTTCATCAAAAATCATACGCAAAGCAAAAAAATACAGTACACACTTGAAAGCCTCTTTTCCCAGCATAAAACCCAAACCCGATGACTTTTGCTTCCACTCCGTCCGTTATAATAAAGCCGGTATCAAATTGTCCAAAGTTTACCCGAACGTGGTCAGAAAACTTTTTTTCGAAATAGCCAAGCCTGGCAACAGCTCCAAGTCCCACTTCTCCACCTACGTAAACAACTTTCTTTTCTTTTGTCCGAAAATATCCTATTTCTGCTCCAGCATTGGGTATTTGTTCTGAGTCTCTGAAAGTTAAAATTTTCAATTAAAAACTGTCAAATTGTAAAAGTTAAAATTATATTTTTACAAATTATTGGACTCTGCGGTTGCATAAAGCAGTTCGTCTGTTTTTGTACAATTTGTTTTTCTACAACGATATGCTGCTGCAGACGCGTATGAATGGCCGGGCTCGTTTTTTATGTCTGGAACAAGTCCTCCTAATCCTAATTTGATATATTGATTTTTAAATCCACATAAATAAGTAAAATTATTTATGATTGCCTTACCTGCATTCAAAGTTCCTGAGAACATTATCAATAATTTTATTAAGACTACCATTTTCTACAGAAAACTATTTTAAAATATAATGCTATCTTAAATAGTTTCCACCTCACTGAATAGAATACGACTGATTTATTTAATTTTAATTTGGGCAAACCTTTTGCATTCAAAGTTTAAAAAATGATTATTGTTATAACCGTATCATGCAAATCTTTGCAAAAACTTAATTGGAAACGCATTTTAGTTTCTTTTAGCATAATCACACATGTATTTTCTTGTGGTATGATGCAAAATTGAAATTTCTATATCATAAATTATAAACCAAACTAAAAGCGTGCGATGCGTAATTTATAATTTAAAGCATGAATTAAAATTCTCTAAGAATTTGTCTAATTTATGCTTGGAAAGTTTTTCTCAAGCCGACAATTTAAAATCTGATTATATTTTACGACCGCTAAGTCATGTAAAAGTCATCCTTCCTTGTGTTTAATTTTGTTTTATGAATATCTATTATTTTTAAACTTAATAAACTTTGAAAATAAGCAAAATTTTAACTTGAAAGAAAATTGATGCGTACAAATTATGTACGAGCTTTTGTCTGTTTCATAGAACGCATAACTTTGTTGCCAACAAATGACTGGATCCGTTGTCTTTAATGTTAAACACAGCTTTATGTACTACTAGTACAAAAGTATGAAGCTATAAAACCTAATAACTATATAGGCTGACAAAAGTGGTTCATAAACAGTATTAAAAATGAATTTGATAATGTAATTAAAGTAGATCCTACTATGTTCCAACTCTAAATGTGGGTGGATCTTGAAGCCAGTCAATTTGTCATTCATGTCAAAACCATTAACGTGTAATCGGTAATTTTTACTCTTCCAGATCAATTAAAATTGAAGCTGGTCAATAAATTAAATAATATTTGACAATTATCTACCATTCACCTGTCAATCAAGCATGAAATTTAATCCCCGTTAACGTGAGAATGGAACCTCTTCAAAATGAACTTTTATAAGTCTATAGCTATTGCCTATTGGACTTCTACAGTGAAATCGGCAAAACAGTAATCTTTAATCCTCAAATTAATTATTTTCGATGATTTTCGGATTATTAAATGTCATGTTCTTGTCAAAACTGCTAACGTGTAATCAATAGCCACGTTAATCGGGTTCACGTTCAATTAATATTGAAAAGCAATTTTTCACTGATTCTCCAAATAACTAAAATGTTAACGTCAAAAATTGTAGTCAAGTGGCTGGCACGTTTTAAAAACAAGCTTTATTAATGTCTTAAGCACATTATAAAACGTACTCAAAACTCTGAATTTATTTACAAGTGTCTACGTTAATGCAAAATTGGTATAAAATACGCGACAAAAATCAAATAATGCGTCAATTCCTTTTCCAACCATCAAGAACAAGTTTCTCCACCAATTCAAATAATCCTTTTCGAATAAATTCTGCTAAATCCTTTTAAACTTCAAAATGAACTCTACAACCATTAAAGTTTCTTTCCTCTTTGCCATCTTTGGCATGGGCTTGGGCGCCTCAGTATTAAAACCAGAATTGGCAAACACCAACCCCTTTCCCCATTTTGAAACCGACGAAGTCTTCACCTGCGGAGGAGTAATCAGAGAGGTCTCAGAACAAATCCTGTACAAACCATTCCGTCAAGCTGACGCTAACGAAAGATGCATTTGGATCGTTGCGGCTCCTGGAGCTACCGCCTATCGTGTAAGGCTCCATCAAGCTGGATCCACTGATCATGTGAATGTCGCTGGAGTTAGCAATGGTTGGCCAGGTTGGCCCGTGGATTTAGTAAACTCTGGAAGGTATTATATTTTAATTAATATTTAATTAAACTGCGAATATGTGAAAATAATATTTTTTTAAATTAGCTTGAGCTCCGCTTGGACAAACATTTCCCACTCAACCGCTATGGTAATCACCTTCCACACTTCAAATGAAACATCTACCACTGGCTTCGCCTTAGAATACGAAGTAGCCGGAACTGGATCGTATACCCCTCCCACTTCAACATACTCCATTGTGGATGCCAACACCATTTCCATTAAGCACCCGGAAGGAAGAGATACTTACCAAAATAGCGAAGTTTCAATTTTTGCCCTTCCCCCACTCAACAACGTTCATGTCGAAGGACGTTCCAGACAAGTTGTTTACAACCGTTTGGAACTTGAGTCTTGTTATGATAAACTCTCCGTGTACCATTTCAATACTGCTACTAACCGTTACGATTTGGAGGGAACGTAAGTCAAATTTTCCGATTTATTTCCTTTTGTATAGTCTTAAAAACTATTTTTAAATGCGCAACTAATTTATTTTGTTTTAGGATTTGCGATGATACAAAATCGGAACTTATTAAAAGCACTGATGCAAGCCTCTTGATTTTCCGAACTGATAACAGCGTTGTTAGAGCAGGCTTCACCTTGGCCTTTACTAACTGCGGTGATTAAACATTTCCAAACTAATCAGTGCCATTGCTTCATTAGTTTTTCACATGAGCCTTTGTAATTGATTAAAATTTGTGCCATTATAATTAAATCAATAAAGTACAGATATGTACCAGAAGAATCAAAGAATAGAAATGTATCATCATATTGCTTATTTCCATCCCGATTTTGCTGAAGTGCTAACGTCAATCTTTTTGCTCAAGTGCTGGGAAGTTTTAAACTTAAAATAGTCTGTGCATTTATTTTAAAACTGAAATGCCAGACAATACGTTAAGGTAAAAATTAGTATATCATGTGAATCAGTTAATGCTCTACACTTTCCAAACTTCAATAGAAGATTCCAATTAAAATTTTTAAATCAAAATCTAATTAAAATGCCTAATAAAATTACTTGCAATGCCCGTGTCTTAAGTGCTAACCTGTACAGTAATCACGTGAATAAATTGTGTACGTCAATGTCATTGATCATGTGGCTGATTTAACGTTTTAAGTAGAAAAACCTGTGATCATAAGTTTCATTTATCAATGATGTTCAAAAACTTGCTCGGTGACAAATAAAGAAAAAAGTATAAAAAGGGGTTCCAAATTAGTGAACACCACATTCAATTTCCAACCTCAGAAGGTTATCCTCGACTAAACCCCCAATTCGCTTAACCAAAATGTATTCAAAAATTATAGTTTCTTTTCTTTTTGCCATTTTTAACATGGCTTTGGGTGCGGCAGTAGTCAAACCGGAAATAGCAAATCCCGACCCATTTCCCCATTTCGAAACCGACGAAGTGTTCACCTGCGGCGGGATAATCAGAGAACCTTCTGAGCAAATCCTGTACAAACCATTCCGTCAAGTTGAAGCTAACGAAAGATGCGTTTGGATTGTTGCCGTACCCAACGCTCAATCCTTCCGTGTAAGGCTTCATCATTCTGGCTTCGAGCCAGCCAGTGGTCATCTAAATGTAGCCGGAGTATACCAAGGTTGGGCGGGTTTTCCAACGGATTTAATAAACGCCGAGTAAGAAAAATGTTTTAATGTTTCAAATTAACAGGAAAAACTGTTTTTAAATGCAACTTCATTTTAGATTGAGCTCATCGTGGACCATCCTCCAGTCATCCAGCGCCCTGGTAATCACTTTCCACACATCCAATGAAACCACAACTACAGGATTTGCCTTGGAATATGAAGTTGTCGAAAGGGGCTCAACCACTTCTCAAAATTCAACGTATTCCATTGTTGATGCAAGCACTCTTTTTATTAAATACCCCCAAGACAGAGATTCTTACGATAACAGGGAAGTGACAATTTTCGCCCTTCCCCCACTCAACAATGTTGAAGGTCATTCCCGGCAAGTTATTTACAGCCGATTGGGAATGGAACCGGGTTGCTATGATAAACTGTCAATTTACAATTTCAATTCTACTGCAAACAGTTACAGTTTAAAAGGATAGTAAGTCAACTTTTATAAGTTTTAAATATTTTTAATAGTGTAGTTAAAAAAATTTTATTTTTTAGCATTTGCGCCGACATACAAGAAGAAGTGATTAGAAGCACAGATACCAGCTTGTTGATTTTCAGAAGTGATAGCACCATAGTTAACAAAGGATTCAATTTGGCCTTCACTAGCTGCAGTGCTTAAAATTTAGTAATTGTGATGACATTTTAATTAATTGCTGCATTTGTAAATGAATAATTGTAAACGTTAACTATTTTAATGCAGGTTTCCGTGTTTTTTTGTTAATTCTGTATTTAATAAATCAGCCAACTCTTGTTTGAAATCGGAATAAACTTTTCAAAAAGCCGCTTCACAGGTTGGAAATGCTAAATTAAATCCACGTCCAGTAACACTCGAGTCGCTTCGGAAAATAATCAAGCTGACGTCATCATTACTGATAAGTTCTGAGCTCACATCATCGCACAGACTGTCAATCAAAAAATCAATCAAGATATTAATCAGAGTTAAATATCAGTTATCATTATTGTTTTATCTCACCTTCCCCTAGACACGTATTTCCTCTCGGCCGCATCAAAATTATAAACGGATACTTTATCATAGCAATTTTCTAGTTCAATCCTTCCATAAACAACTTGTCGTGATCTGCCCTGGACAAAAACGTTGTTCACGGGGGGAAGTGCAAAAATAGCCATTTCGTAATTATCATATTGATCCCTCCCCGCTGGAAACTTTTTAAAATCTAATGAAGCCCCGTCAACAACGTAGTTCTCGGAATGTGGCGAAATATAAGTTGAATTTGTTTCTACAGAGTATTCCAAAGCAAACCCTCCAGTTGTACCGTTTCCAGATGAGTGAAAGGTTATTACAAGGGCATTAGCTCCAATAAGGAGGTTATCATTTGTTTCCCTAATTGAACAATTAAATTATTTAATTGACAAAGTTACTTGTTTTTGTAAAACTTACGGATAATACATAGCAGGGACTCCAGTGGTAACGTAAACTCCAGCAATACTGACAAGCCGGTCGGACGGATCGTGTCCAAAGTGAAGGATGCGCACGTTATACCAAGAAACTTTAGGAACTGCCACAATCCAAACGCATCTTTCATTTGGGTCAACTTCCTTAAATGGTTTGTACAAAATTTGGTCTGTATAGTTGGTTAGGACTCCGCCGCAGGTGTAGACTTCATTTGGATCCGGGACCTTAAAATCTCCCAAAACGGGACTTGCCACAGTAGCAATAACTAAAATTGCAAGAAACTTGTAGGAACCCATTTTAGCTGGAGTAATGTTCAAACCAACCAAATTTAGAATGAGCCAGGAATACAACTTGCTTCACTATTTATTATATTTATATCTCCACCAGTCTTGAGTTGACCCTGTCTGTTTATTTAATACAAATGTATAACACGTGCCTCTTCAAATGGATGGTTATCAATACATGATAACCTTAAATGATTGAACTTTGAACTTCAAAATCTGATGCAATATTACTATAAAATTTCTTCATCTTTGCGAGTCCTCTTTCCTAAAATTATCCGAAAATGATTCTGGACTCGTTTAAAAATCAGTTTAGCTTTCCTCAAGCAACGATTAAAATTTGGCTTGGCTCCCAACACAATAATTCTACAATACAAATTCAAAACAAGTAGCAACTCCAACCCAAACAATCCATAGCCAGTGACCATCATCGTAGAATCCAACCCCAGTGGTTTTGGATCCTCTGCCTTGTCTGCATCTACAACCTTAGCTTTATCATACTTCCTTTTTGGCTCTTCCGCATTCCTCTTCATCAGAACATTCACCCCACTCCCAACAACCCTTTGAAAAACATTGTAAAACCTTTTGGATAAATAATGATGAACCCGAAATCCAACGTCAATTGTTAAATTTAAATAATGCAGAACATCCACACTCTGGCATAAATACTTCTCATCTATTCTTTTCGCCCTTTTCCCCAAAACCTTTCCAAATGATGCACTTTCAAAAACAGTCAATAACATCTTTTTCTTTGCTAGAAGCCCCGCAGTTTGTTTAATATTATTTACATTAAGGTATACTTTAAAGTTAATTAACTCATCTTTTAAAGATATTTTATACTCATTAGCTAATTTCACTATCTTGTTTGCAACATCTTTCGGTAGATAGTAAGGCAAAACTACGTTTTTCATAGTGGACCCATTGAATAACTCAAAAACCCATGAATGTTGTTGAGTAACTCCTAAATTGAAGCGATAACCTGATTGGTCTCTAAGCAGAGTAAGAAAATCAGGGAATTTCGAGATTTTAATAGAATCCGTTGTATACTCACTTTGATAAATCCCACTCATAAAAATCGACATCACCAACACAACGAGGATAACTTTCCGGTCGTGATTTTGATAAGCAAGGGATTGACTCACTAACAATCGGAGAATGTCAAAAGCTAAGAAAGCATTTTTATAAATAAATGAATAGATGAGTATTAAAAAGAAGAGTGCAATCCAAACGGGATATTGCACAATGGTGAGCACACTGTAGTCAAACTTTGACAAAGACTGTATTTCAATACACGCAAGTACCCCACCAGTTTGGCTTTGCATCACACCGTAATATCCTCTCCGTTCTGCGAAGAAGTTCGGTACGTTGAAAAAATTACTTTCACCCATCATAATCGAAAGTTTCCAATAGTAGGAAATGTAATTGTTGAGTCCGTCTTTGACTGTATACGACAAAGAAATATTTAAATGCCTTGCAATTATTTTAAAATACTCAAATTTGCAATATTTTCCCGGAAGTAAACTTTTTCTCGTTTTTATAACTCTTTTCATCTCAAGGCATTCATTTTCATCCATAAATTTCGGGGAGATTTCCACCACAAAGCCGTAACCATTTCCGTTTAGTAATTTAGAAAGGCTTGCATAACCTTTAATTGAACTTTCTTTAATTAAATGCAAATTGTTTTGACAAAAATAACAGTGAGCTCCAGTACTCAAATCATTCCCGGAGAAGAAGATAATATCAACGTGGAAAGTATTTAATTCAAGTGGATTCCAAAAGAAATAGGATCTGGAGAACCCAGAAATTAAATAATCTTCTGGATGGACCCGATCAACTTTAACGAAGAACATTGCGTAGTCACTTGTTCCAAATCCGGAGTTTTTAATCACTTCCTTAGTTTATTCCCAAGCTGTATCCACAAGTGCAATGAACACTAGGCAAGCGTTATCGCTGTACTTTCTAAGAAACCGAAAGTATCCTTGATTTAAGTTTATCTCCGCTTCTTTATGCAACATTTCCGCAATTCCACCGCCAGCATTGCGTAAACTAAAATAGTCCAAATAACTCATTTTCAAGGCAAAATTAAAATTATCAGTTTGAAAATGAGTGAATGTATGTGAAATTGCTTTATCTTTAGGAAATGACACATCCTCTGGAATATTCTTCAGATTTTACAATGTTTATCGAACAATCCGCTCCTATTGAAATTGAAAATAGTACAGGAGGCTCTAAATAGTTGCCGAACGTTTTTGTAATTATTAAAAGAAAGTAGATTAAAGCCATGTTTTTCTAATGAAAGATATCTGTCAAGAAAAAGTTTTAAATAAGGAAACCGTGTAAATTAAATATTTTCTCATTGGATTGAAGGATTACATGAGGGGAATAAGAGAATAGAATAGAGCGGGACTACATTATTGATTTGTTTGAAATTTTTGCTCGAATAATTATTTCTGTGGCTTTATTGATTTTTAAGTATGACACCCAATAAAACATTTTTCTTTATGTGTAGATTTAAATGCAAAATAAATCTAGTAGAACTAACTTTTATTAACCTCCAAACCCAGAGAAGCTATAATGCTAGTGATAAAGCATAAATTTATGATTTTCATACCCAAACATATTTGTAAAACACGTGTTAGTTTAATAGCTTGGAAATCGATAAGTGTTTTCAGTAGTTGTCCCATTAATGACCGAAACTGATGATGAAAAAAATTAGGGATCTGTAGCCAATATAGAAAGTATTTTAGAATGATCATTAAAATGCATTTTTTTCAAACAAGCCTTTAATATAGGAACAATAAAATATTTGTAAAATTTGAGAAAAATTTATGAGAACAAGAGAAAAAGACCATTACAGAAATTAATAAATAATAGCATAGTTAGGAAAGTATGATAGTTTTTAACCGCTGCAGCTAGTAAACGCCAGATTAAATCCGGCTCGAACAACGCTGTAGTCACTTCTGAAAATTAAAAGGCTGACATCAGTACTTTTAATCAGTTCCAGGTCTGTGTCGTCGCACAAGCTAAAAAATCAAAACCACATTAGTATTTGATTCATATGTAATTTAAAAAGTAATTAAATTATGCAATTAACTTACAATCCTTGAGTATCATAACGATTATTAGCGGGGTTAAAATGATAAATGCCAACGTTATCATAACAATTTTCAAGACCCAAACGTTTGTAAATAACTTGTCTGGAGTGACCTTCAACTTGAACGTTGTTGAGTGGAGGAAGGGCGAAAATTGAGAATTCATGAATGTCGTATTGATCTCTTCCTTCGGGGACTTTAACAAAGTGGGTGTCCGCATCCACGAGGTAATGCTTTGACCTTTGAGAAACGGGGGAGCCCCTTCCAACAACTTCGTATTCCAGAGCAAAGCCAGTGCTTGTAAGGGTAGTGCGGTTTGGAGAGTGGAAGGTGATTATTAAAGCGTTTGAGGACGACAAGGTAGTCCAAGATGAGTTTAGACTGTTTAAAAATAAAAAGTTAAATAATGTTGATAATAATGAAGAATTCATTATTTTACCTTCCAGCATCTTGGAAAGAAGTTGAAGCCACGCTGGCTCCAACAACGCTGAGAAGCTCATATGATCTGATATATCCAGAGTGAAGAAGCCTTACACGATAGGAAGTAGCGTCGGGTACGGCAACAACCCAAACACATCTTTCATTGGCTTCAACCATTTGGAATGGTTTGTATAAAATTTGTTCTGTTTCTTCAGTGATAATCTCACCGCAGGTGAAGATCTCATCGGTTTCAAAATGTGGATAGGGATCAGTATTTGCCAGGTCGGGTTTCTCCACTGTGGCCCCCAAAGCCATGCCAAAAATGGCCAGAAAGACGGAAACTTTGATTGTAGAATGCATTTTGGTTTGTTAAAATTGTATTCAAGGTTTGGAATTGAATGATGCTCAAAATTGACCTGTGAAACTCTTTTATACACAATTTATGCTAACGTAGGCACTTTAAATGATGAAAGATTTGAAAACGTTTTCCAAGCTCAAGGCTAGACAGCGACCTTTGTTATTCTCTTGATGGATACGTGCCGAGACTTGAAGCGGTGACGTTAATGATGTACCTGAAAGCTAACGTAGAAAACTAAACAGTTTCATCATTCAATTTTATTCAAAGATATGATAATAATGATTGTTAACGTGGTGGGTAACTGATAACACGATAACGACTTGACCATTTCAAGGTGGCTAGTTTATAATAAAAATTGATTGACAGTTTAACTATTTATTTAATGCACATACAATTTTACTTTACAAAGTGCAAATGTACTCTTCTATGATAAATCTGCATTGCTCTAGACTAAAATAAATTGACTTGTTCAATGATTAAAATTATTTTATTTCTAAAATACTTAAGGACCGAAAACCAAATTCAAAGGTAAACACCAAAATAGAAATGATCAATCCAATACTCAGCAAAACAAAAACTACAACAATATTCCCTTCCAAATTCGCCCCAGTTGGCTCCGTAGATTTAACAGCGTTATCCAACTGCCCGGTCTTATTCATTTGCTCACGTAAGAACCCCACAGTTTCCAAAATACTCACCCACCTTTGTAAAATCCCAGATTCTTTAAACGCTGCAATTTTAAAAATCACAAACGGGGTTATCTTCCCCGTAAAATAAAATCCAATCAGGTTAGTAAAATAAAGTTCTTTAATTAAGCTGCCACCCTTTGCAAATAATTTATTTGCAAAGTTTTTCGCTTGAAAGGAAGGAAGTACAAGAGCAGATCCTTTGCATTGCGTCAGAGTTTCGTAAAGAAACTTTTGTTCTAATTCTTGATATAAATCATCCAATTTGAAAGTGATGTCATCAAAGTATTTAACTTTCCCGGGGCAGAATTCCTGTTGATAACTGATTGGATCACAGGCGGGATATTTGAATTTAAAAAGTGAGAGAACTTTTTGAATAATTTTTAACGGTGGAAATAACCGGCTGTAGTTGTAAATCTCGTGATCTGCTAAAGTTATTCTCGGTCTATTTGTCCTTTCCTGGTATTTCAAAGCTGTGGTAATTTTTACATTAAAAGAATATCGCTGATCAGTAGATCCCCAAAAATATTCTTGATTTTCCACTTCGTAGTATTCCCTCCCTTCCAACTTTCTCTTTTCCAAGATGATATAATTTTCCACGTAGAGAATTGCGTTAAAAGACTCAATATAAACTGGAACCCGGTCCGCTATCATTTCCTCAAGTTTTGTGTATTTTTCCAGTCTTTGCGGCGCCACCATTTTGTAAACATTTGTGTTTTTAAACCCATTGCTGAAGAACGATCCCCATAAGGAGGAAAATTCCAAGAAGGACTCTAATTTCGTTTTTATTACTTTTTGGAAAAGGATCCCCTTGCTCAAGTAGGACTTTACTAATGTAAAATATTTTCAAACCTATTGATTTTGCTTTCACTTCAAGAAAAGCCCAAATTCCCGCCAAAGCCAAACCGGAAATCGCCAGCAATGTCCAAATCCACCCGTCATATGCGTTAATTAATTCACTAAACAAAAACCTTTCAATTTTTCTATATCCACAGCTAACCACCTGCAACGTGTTTAAATTATCTATTAAACTCAAAGGTAAATTATCTCCGAGAGTAAATCCTTTATCTACATTTACAAGAATACTTTTTTCAAAACTTTCCAAAAATTTTGGTAACTTTCCAACTGTTTCAACACCGTTTTCACAGTAATTAAAATATTTGTAATTTTCTAAATATCCATATCCGTTAAAAACAGATTGCCAAATGTATACAGTCATTATGCTGAACAGGAGCTCATCCGAGAGTTTCACATTTTCTTTTTGAATTTGCTGGAGCCATTTATGCGATTTGAAGTAATTTCTGCAGAGCTGAAATGCCTTGTTGAATGCACCAAATGTTTCAAAGAGAAACTCTGAAGTGTTTTTCTTATTTTTTAAAATACTTAAATTGAGTTGCGATTTTAACGAGCCATTGATAATAAAGCTGTTAATTTCTGTTAAAAACAAAATTTCCAAATAGCTTTGTGATGTTTCCCCTAAGTAACCTACAACCTCAACTATATTAGCAGCCTCTGGGTAATTCTTCTTCTTCTGGGTTTCACCTTTAGCCGTAGATTCCTCCAAAATCCACATATAACTTATTGAAACCTTTACTTCTTGATCCAATTCATTTAAAACGTTGCTTGGGGCACAGAAAACCGTAACGATTGGTGTCTCACTTGGCATTATCATTCTCGCATTGTAATTAAACTCGTCTTGCGTTTCGTCTCTGAATTCATACCTCCAAAAATGTGCGAAAGTATTCCGAAGGGATGCCAGGACCGGTTTGGTTAGCCAAACGACTTTTACCGGACTGTGGAGAAAAGTTGGAGGAAGGAGAATTAAACGAATTTGGACATTCCAAGGTTTGGAATGTGAAGAGAAGAAGTGGAAGTTGGTTAATCCACAGGAAGTTAAACTTTTTTGAGATAGTCCTTCAGTTTCTCTTTTTGACACTGCGGTTAAGCATTTTGATCGAGTGAATCCTTTCGGAATTTCATTTCCATTTTGTAACCTCCATTCTAGAACGTTTATCCGTTCTTCCTTGTCTGTTACGTTGATTAAAATCATTGGGATTTGCCTGCGGATAATTACCGGAAGATTTTTTAGAGTTATGTCTACTCCCATTGGATTGTGCAGGATTAGAAGGGGCTTGAATGGCTGGAATCGCTCAAAATAAGATAAATTTACGAGTTGTATGTCGCCCCACAGTTCAAATAGTTTCTCGTAATATTCTTTTAAGACTGGATGATTAAAAGGGGTGATGATTTTGTTGGAATTTATCTCTTGTAAATGTTCGGAAGAGCAAAAAAACTGGGTTTTAAAATGAACAGTAATAAAGAAATACAAAAGCAATGTTTTCACGCTCTGTATTTTACCTGCCATTGTCATATTTCCAGAATACTCAAATAAACGTGATAGGTTAGCCACGTACAATGGTTGATGGAGAATAACAAAGTTACAGCCTAAACAGAAATGTTACTTTAGATGAATGAAATGCTTGTTCAAAAAATGGCATTAGTTATTTTATGAATGTAATTTTTCAATATGTTACACAATGATTGCACTAATCTTGTAAGTTGAATGACAGGTTTCTCTTTTAAATTCAATTTACCTGAGTAAAGAAGGATTTTATGTTGATTAAGAACACTTGACATCTTAATAATAAAAATGGAACTGTTGGCCAAATAATAACAAAGTTGTTAAGCGTTATTGTGACTTATGCATTACTTAAGTGATTAATTTTCTGGTGTGCATTACAATAGATCATTAACATTACATCACTTTTTTACAATATCATTATCATGCCTTTCTTATCAATTATGATACTTTCTCTGCAATTTGCATGATTCATTTCATAAAGTCTTTACGCGAAAAGGCCAGGAGAAGAAAATAAAACGAAGCAATACCGATAAACGTGTAAATAAGATATGCTTTTAAAGTCAAGGTTAATAATAAATGCTGAAATTTATTTATAAGTTAAGATTTATTCAAAGAACATTAAAATTTATATGTATTACAAGACAGGACAAAAAAATAAATTACTTTTACAACAAACTAAAACTTAAGCACTACCACCACAACTGGAGAAAGCCAAGTTAAATCCACGTCCTAAAATGCTAGAATCTGTTCTGAAGACAATCAAGCTGACATCGTCGTGGCTGATGAGCTCAGTATCGACACTATCGCAAAGACTTCCTCTCAAAACGTAACGGTTTGTGACAGGGTTAAATGCGTAAATAAAAACTTTATCGTAACAGCTTTCTAGCGAAATCCTTTTGTAAATGGCTTGCTTGGAGCGTCCTTCAACATAAACGTTGTCTACTGGGGGAAGGGCAAAAATTCCAAGCTCGTAATTGTCATATTGTTCCCTTTGGGATGGGTACTTGGCGAAAATTGTATCAGCTCCAACAATGGAGAATTCAGAGTTTTCTGAAACGTAGGAATTTGTAGAAGAAACGGAATATTCCAAAGCGAATCCTCCCGTGGTTCCGTTTTCATTTGAGTGGAAGGTGATGACAAGTGCGTTAGAGCTTATTACCATGGTGTTGTTATTGGTACTACATTTTAAATAGAGAATTAATATTTAGGAAATTCCATTTGTTTACATTGAATAATTTTACTGTTAAATAATAACTTACGGAACGGCTACAGGAACAGTTTGTGAAGTAGTAGAAAATCCAGAGATCTGGACAAGTCCTTCAGATGCGTCATGGCCAAAGTGGAGAACTCGGACGTTGTAGACAGAAGCGCGTGGAGCGGCAACAATGAAAACGCATCGTTCGTTGGCGTCCACTTCACGGAATGGTTTGTACAAGATTTGGTCTGAGTTTTCGGTCAGGACTCCACCGCAGGTGTGGACTTCACCGGTTTCGTAGTGGGGGAAGGGGTGGGTATTTTCTAAAGGTTCCTTTACAACAGCGACATCTCCAATAACTTGGGATGCCACGGCGAGTGAAAGAAGGCAGACTGTGAAATATTTCATTTTGATAGGTTATTACAGTTTTGCAGACTTGAAAGTTAAATTGAAGCTTCTTTAGTAAAGAGAAGAATGCAACTAATGATGGTTGGAGAATTTGTTTTCCTATTTATACAAAAATTGTCAACGAGATTGATTCATTTGCGTCATCTTGTCATTCACATTTTTACCTGATATGGACCCAATGCAATGAAAAAAGAACTGATATGTTTCTATTTAACATTTTTGCTTCAAGTGATCTGCTTTCTCAAGTACTTTGCTATATGCTGGCCTAACTTATCGCAAATTGTTTCATTGCTTTTACCATACGTGCTAATAAAGTGAAACGTTAACAATTCTGCCAATGATCATTTTTCAAAACGTTTACCTGTCAATCAAATATTAATTTAATCCCTTGTTATATAATTCATACAACGATGAACCAATTATAATACTAGAAATGCCTCGTTCCTTCGTTAGATTTTGAAGTTTAATTGTTCTTTAAGTTCAATATTCAATTCATCAAAATGTCAAAGAGTATTAACGTAGGTATTAACGTCTAATCAGTGATCACGTTAATAATAATTAGGTAGTATTAATAGCTTTAGAATTCAATCGTATGATGAAATAGCTTGTGCCAGTTTCTCCAAACACTTCCATGTAAATAATTAACGTCACGTCGT
>JAANSO010000739.1:0-23977 GCA_036507315.1 Lepidocyrtus fimetarius
TTAGGGAATTTATTTAATTATCCTTAGCATAACAATTTGGAAGAAGTGAATCTTCTAAAGTTTCAGATTAAATTAACTCAAGTTGTACTAACTTGATTAAAGATTTGCTATTTAAACATTTAACCTTAGTAAGCTTTAAAATGGTTGTGGGAAGTAACAAAGTGGAAGTAATTTTGGAGCAGTCTGTTCGAGATGACTTTGTTCATGAAGATAAGGACGATTCATATGTTGGACTGTTGATTGGAGCCGTAACCAAATAAACTTTCAAATATGTCTGGTTTTATTAAATAGATTAACCTCAATTGTTTCCTAATGATGATTTTAAATGTATTTAGTACACAGAAAATGGCACTTACTGCGTGGCCCACAGAGCTCCAACTTTGGAAGAGGTCGCAGACGAAAACTCAGATGGTAATGGAACTCCTCGCAGATCCACTTCAGAAATTGAACCTGCAACTGTCCTCACTCTAACACCTCAGCTGATTTCTCGTCATGCTAAACAAGTGATTCGCATGCTTCCTGGAGGTCTTCAAATCCTTGGCTTGTATGTAATTGAACAGACGGATAATTTGTTTTCACAAAAGTATGAGCCTTCACTTAAGTCCCTGTATGTGCATTTAAACAAAGGACTTAGTAGGAATCCGTTTTATGGAGCTGAGTTTGGAGCAGATAAGAATGAAAAGTTGATATTCCATTGTAACCCCAAAACTAAAAAGTTTAGCTGTAAGATAATGACGGATGGAAGTTTGCTTTCGGGGAAAGCCGTTGAAACAACGGTTGGTTCAGTGGAGTGGGCGAAGTTGGAGTGTGAATATGATACTAGTGCAGCGCTTCATTTAGCTAAAAAGGAAGCAGGTCTGCCACTTAAGAAGAATTTAAACGTGTTGTTAAAATCTTTTCAAGAATCTTTAAATACTTCAAAATGCTTTGTGGATGGACATGTCCCGTCTCCTAATACTGTCTTTGTTGAACCGCCTGAGGATGTTTCTTCAAATGGAAATGGCGAAGCTGCTGCTACGAAAGACATTGATTTTGAAGCAGATATTCTAGGAAGTGGGAAATTATGCGGAGCTGGGGATGGACAAGATGTTTCAGAAGTACCTCCAAGCCCAACAGAGTCAGAACAAAAACAGAGACCAGTGAGTCCTGTGCACATTTTAGTTGAGAAAGTGCCTGCTACGTTGTTGAAAAATGAAGAGGGGACGGATTTCCTCAACCACTTGCACATGAGGGGAGAAATTGCTGCAGTGGCTTTTGTTAGGAAAGGAGATTCTACACAGCAAATTGCTCAGGTTCGTGCTGAACGTAAATTGACTGTTTTTACTATTTAATATGGATTGCAGTTGATTTAGACATTTAGTAAATAAATATGTATGAAACATTTTTTAGATGCTGAAGCAAGATATCCTCAGGTCAATGGCAAGTCGATTTGAAATGCATTGTGAGTCTTTGATAGACGAAGATTCAAATGGCTCCAGTAGTCCAGATGTTGATAGTGAATACTCCAAGGTTTACCATGAAGTGCCACGTCGGGTGTTTGTGAATTTGCCCAAATCTAGGTTGGTAGTCAGCGATTATTTATTCCCAGGGGAAGGAGCGAAGGATAGTTTCGACTCATTTAGGGATCTTTTGAGTTTGAATATTGAAAACGAAGAGGACGTCATCACAAATAAGGAAAAGCCTTTTGGTAAGCAAATTTAGCTTGAATATTATAATCGTGTAGGTATATACAATTGTAGTTGCACAGTTTTATTTTATTAAAAAATACAATAGATCTGGACGACGTTGAGCTGAAAGGATCAATGGAAGAGTTATTGAGCAAAGCCGAAAGCATAAGTAAATTACCCCCAGGGCTGATTGCGTCACGGAAGATTGTAATTTTCATTTTTCTTGCGAGTTTGGCTGTGGGTCTCTTGGCGGTTTTTATGCCCCTTCTTCGGAAATGAAAAATAATCAAAAGACACTCGAACTAGTTTGTAGAGCTATATTATATTAGATAATATTTATATTTGTGGCGATAAAATTGGTTGTTTTTAATAGATATACAAGATGTTTAGTTTTTATTTTTTAAGTATTAGATGAATTGAGCAAAATCGTTTATCCGGTGTTCATTTGAGATGAAAAACGTTACTCGTTAACTTTTTGCAACAGAGATTTTAAAAAATGCTTTAACGGAAGAATTATTTGCTTGTTCAAATTTGGTTAAGAACAGAAGAAATCCGTTAGTGGGTAACTAAATGATGTTAAAAATATTCTGTTTAAATCCATTTTGCCATGTACGATTTTTCAACATTCTAAATTAGGTAATCAAAATATTTCTGTTGATTTGAATTACATATTATTACCAACAAGTTTAAGTTTGCATTAAAAGACGATTAATTGGTTTTCTAGACAGAAACTAGGTCCCTACTTTAAAAATACTTACTTGGAAAACATAGTTTTCTAAAGATGTAAAAACTAAAAAAAGGTTGCATAAATTATTTCATTATACTATTAATATGTAATCTTAATGTTTGTCTGACTTAATTTTTTAAGGGTTTCGTCCTAAAAACATTCACATTCCTTCTTTCCATTATAAAATCCATTACATATTATAATATAGTAATAATTTAGGAATGAGTTTTGAGTCAAGTTGTAATAATTTTTGAGTCAACGTTATTGGTTTGAATGGTAAAATTTGCATTATTATTCCTTGCAATAATGCAAAAAGGTAACTTTTTTGTGTATACCCGCATAATAGATGAAATTCCGTTTGTTATTATTATTTCAATTTCTATAGCTTATAAAGACTTCAACTCGGCAAGTCTTGTTAATTCACGTATACACAATAAAATATTTATAAACTGATGTATTATTTAAAAAAATAAATCCTAGCAGTTTTGCACTTGTTTTTACAACAATCAATTCGTGTTTACATTGCCTCGTGTTTTATTTCGTATTCATAATTATTCCAAGCATTTCAACGCAAGCTTTTCTCGTGACTGCACATTTGTCTAATGATTTTCAAGATCTTCATCAAACACACCAGTTCACGATGGTATTCGCATTCGTAAAGTTTTCAAACTGAGAGATAAAACTTTCCATAAATGAACCTACTATGTTATGTACATCTCCCATCTCCATGTCAGATTCTACTGGTGTTGTTGTAATCAATTATGCTGATTATGATTGCTGTCGTTCACTGTTCTTAACGAGGAAATGCGTGCGTATAGCCTTCAACTCATTTTTGTCTCCTGTTTAATTTATAATAGCATACTTTGACAAACAGTTAATGAAAAGTACAATACTACATTGTCAATTGTAGACTTTTACGTAATACTACATTTGAAGTGTTTCATATCTCTTGTGCTTTAAAATTTTCACATGGCTTTTCAACATCTATCCATGTTTAATGTATCTATGTTAAATTTTAAATTTTAAGTATGTAACTGTTCTGTGCAGTTTCAATTAAATGTGTTGGACTATTTGATTTAGTTTTATTGATTTACGGAATTCACATTTTAAAATGAGATAAAATTAATAAGTTGGCTACTCAAATTTATCAAATTTCATTAACTTTCACTTTTGAAGTGGCCACGCCCGTGTCATCAAAACTCATCATGAGCAAGAGCAAACATAGTCTTATCATATAGACGCTTTTATCAGCTTTTGTATAGGCATTCGAGCCAGCTCGAAGACTTTGTTCTTTCCAATCAACTGATTAAAACTGAAAGCATTTCTGGCACAAGCTTACTCAAAAGTTCAATTAACAACGGTTCAAGTAAGACTAAATCCTGCGCTAATGCAACGTCCCAAGTGGAGGGAAAGCAGCGCGAAGTATAATTTGAAGGACCGGGCCACGTCACTAGCCAATTGGAATAGATTTGAGAATTGTTACGTGCACTGTATGCGTACATGACAGGGTGCACTCGCACAGTATGAACTGTACTTTGGGGTTAGATGTAGATGCTCTACATCTTTTTGCACAGGTTGGGCGCAACGGCAAAAGCTGACTTTGGATGTTGGGGTGATGGGGATGGGGTTGATGATGTGAATGAAAAATCCACAAATTTGTAATCAGCTTTTCTAATGCACGTCACTCTCTCCATTTAAAATACAAATTTCATTATCGCAAATTTCATCATTTTTAATGTGCATTGAAAAACCAACCTGTTCCAAGGTTTCATAGCAAATTTAATACAAATTAGAGTGCACAGGTGTGTTTAGATTATGTAATACAATAAAAGTAAGCAATTAATTTAATAAGTTTTTAGAAGCTTCTTTTTTGAAGTGTGAAAGGAGGATTAGAAAAGGGCTGAATTGTTCACGAGAAATATGGGCTTTTGTTAGATTTTAAATTGAATTTTTAAAGTTTTAAAGAATCCAGTAAATTATGAGTAGTTTAACTTGTTTTTAAATTAATTTGAGATTTTTGAGAAATCAGCTGATTCAGGAAATTTTGGGGATAAAGGAGTGTTTGTTTGTGTGGCTTGTGAATGAGGAGTTCCAGCAAAAGACAGGAGTTGTGTGGTGAGAAAAAGATTTATCATCCGTGTCAAAAAAGTAGGCCAAAGTCCAAGGTTCCTGAAAAAGTAAGGGAAAGTTATCTACAGAGGCTAAACTTTAAATGTGTGAATGGGTTTAATTGAAAAGAATGAAAAATGGGGTTTTATTTAATTTTATAGACATATCTTCAATGCCAGCCATAAATCCAGTTTATACAACTCTACCTGGACAACAAGCTCCTTCATTACAAAATAGTAATAATCATCATCCACCGCAGCAACAACAAATTAATTCTGTAATGCAGCCTCCCCCACTAATGCAGGGAAATTCCTTGCCACTATTCCAACAACAACAGCAAGGTGGCGGAGGAGTGATGTATCCTCCACAGTATTTTCAACAGCAACAAATGCCTCCTGGAGGAGGGGGAGTGCCTCAGCAACAATTCCAACAATCACAAGTGCCAGCTGCGCCTCTTCCTTCTACTAATCCTTTTCATAATTCATTACCGAATTCGACGCCTTCATCAGCAGCAGCGGTGCAGGTGCCTCCTCCTGCGAGCGGGATAAGTGGAGGTACTGCAGGGCTCAAGAATGGTGGTGGAAGTAGATATCCAACAAATCCAATGCTCCCTCCTCAACCTCCTATGCAACAGCAACAACTCCCGCAACAAAGCCAAAACGCACAACAACCAGTTAATCACTCGTCGTTTCCTCCACAAACCCCTCAACAGCAGCAACAACGCCCAGGAGGGGGATATGTAATATCTGGTCAACCTGTTAATCATTCAAATCTTTACCCTAGCATTCCTTCCACTTATACAAATAATAACTATCCTCAACAACAATCAAATGCCCTTCCTTCGCACCAGCAGATGCATTCGCAGCAGCCTGCAGGAGGCGGCCTTCCACAAAATAACTCACATCCTCCTTATCATACAAATTCTCATCAACCTAATCAACAACAGCATAATAACCCTTATAATAATCAACATGCCTACAATAATGGAGGTGTGGGACAAATCACGGCTGGAATGAATAATGTATCCATTACACAGCAAGGCTTTAATAAAATGTGGGGAGTTGACCATGCTGATTTGCTAAAAACTAGGCAAGTTTTACCTCCCGAAGGAGTAAAACCGCCTGAGATACGCTTCCAACACGATTATATGAATCATGTCAATTGTTCTCCAGAGTAAGTAATACATAATATTTGAACAATACGATAACTTTTATGGAATTTAAAATGAGGTATTTCAATAACGTCTGGTTTGCTTGCTGCAGTATTTTTCGATGTACTCTATCAAAAATCCCGGAAACAAAATCTCTTTTACAAAAGGCTCGATTACCATTAGGAATTTTAATTCATCCGTTTAAGGACCTGACACAGTTACCTGTAATTCAGTGTTCGCAAATTGTCAGGTGCCGATCTTGTCGAACTTATATCAATCCTTTTGTCTACTTTGTGGACCAGAGAAGATGGAAGTGCAACTTGTGTTTTCGAGTCAATGACTGTAAGTAGATACCATTTAGCTTGTTTTCAGAAATATTTTACTTACAAATGCATGCAACTCTGGCGCAAGACAAGAGTAATAGTTATTCATATTTTGTAATATTTTAGTACCAGAAGAGTTCCAGTATGATCCAGTTACTAAAACTTATGGTGATCCATCCCGTCGTCCAGAAGTTCGTTCAGGAACGATCGAATTCCTCGCTCCAGCTGACTACATGGTCCGACCTCCTCAAGCAGCTGTGTATCTTTTTATTCTCGATGTCACAACACAAGCGGTAGACACTGGTTATCTAAAAACTTTCTGTGATGTACTGCTTGAGCATCTAGACCAACTTCCAGGAGATTCACGTAGTCAAATCGGATTCCTTGCATATGATTCCGCAGTCCATTTTTACAATATGAATTCTAGTCTGAGTCAGCCACAAGAACTGATAGTTTGTGACATTGACGAAATATTTATCCCTTGTCCGGACAATCTTCTCGTGAATTTAGATGAAAGCAAGGATATTGTACGACACCTTCTTACTAATCTCCCAGGAAAATTTCTGTCCAGTCAAAATGAACCCAGAAGTGCCCTTGGAGCTGCTCTACTTGCGGCTCAAAAGATATTGGGTCCTATTGGAGGAAGAATAACAGTGTTTTCTGCATCATTACCATGGGTTGGGCCAGGTAGTTTGCCGAACCGCTATGCAGACGTAAAAACCGTAAAGGATCTTACAGCAGCCTTGAATCCAAGCACAGATTTTTATAAGAAACTAGCCCTGGATTGCTCAACTCAATATATAGCCGTTGACTTATTTTTCCTGAACAGTCAATTTGCGGATTTGGCCTCTGTCAGTTGTGCAGCAAAATTTTCTGGAGGATGTATCCAGTATTTCCCCAACTATCATGCTACGGATAATCCAATCCAGTCAAGATTATTTGAACAGTCGTTTCAGCGATACCTTACCAGGAAAATAGGATTCGAGGCTGTTATGCGAGTAAGGTGCAGTCGAGGAATGAGTATTCACAGCTTCCACGGAAATTTATTTGTACGGTCTACGGATCTTTTAAGCTTGCCAAATGTAAATCCCGATGCCGGATTCGGAATGCAAGTTAGCATCGATGAGAATTTAAGTGATTTCCAAACAGTTTGCTTTCAAGCCGCACTGTTATATACAAGTTCAAAAGGGGAGAGAAGGATACGAGTACACACTTTGTGTTTGCCTGTTGCTGGGAATGTGAATGACGTGATTCAGAGTGCTGACCAACAATGTATTGTCGGCTTGCTAGCTAAAATGGCTGTAGATAGAAGTCTTAGTGGAAATTTGATGGATGCTAGAGAAGCTTTTGTAAATGCAGTCGTGGATGTTCTAAGTGCCTATTTAATGACGCAAAACTCCCTTCCAAACTTAGCACTGGTGGCTCCTAAATGTCTTCAGATGCTACCTATTTACACTCATGCCATCTTACGAAGTGTAAGGGGAATTTAAAACTATATATTTTGATCATTGTTCTTGAGTAATTAATTGTCATTTTTTATTAACAAATCTTTCCTTTTTCTTAGGTTGGCTTCCGGGCCGATTTAAAACCTAGGCTGGATGATAGGGCACATTTTATGAACCAAATGAAAACGTTACCACTCTATCTCTTAATCCAATCTATTTATCCAGAATTGTATGCATTGCATAATATAGACAATGTTGTAAGTGGTAAATTTTAGCATTTTCTTTTCAATAATTCATTGATCAAGTAAGAAACTAAATCCACTTGTGTATTTTTCCAGCCACTGACTAGTGTACCAAACTCGAGATCGGCAACACCAGAAAATGAAGAAGATGTGAAATATCCCCAATTCCCCGTGCTACATTTGTGTTCAGATAGAATTGAAGCGACTGGAGTATATCTGCTGGATCAGCCAGAGCTAATTCTAATCTATGTATGTAGAAATGTATCCCCTAGATTTTGTGAAGAGGTTTTTGGCGCACAAGGCTTTCTTTCGCTACATGAAATGGTAAAGTTTGTGAATAGAGTTGATCAAAGAAAGTTACAAAAAGATCTTTAGACGACTATTTTTTCACTTGTTTTGTGTTTATAGGATGAACTTCCTGAGCTCGATACAGAATGGTCCAATCTCATCCGAAGTTTTGTTATTGTTCTTCAATCAAATAAGCCCTACCATGTTCCTATCCGAATAATAAGGTCAGTGTCGTGGTTCTTAGTAAACCATTCATTTTTATGCTATCTAAATCTTTATCTAACAAAATAATAATTTGTTTTAATTTTTTTCTATATTCTTTAGGGAGGACAGTAAAGAACGAATGTTGTTTGTGAATAGCCTAGTCGAAGATCGTGGTGATGGTTCGCCTTCTTATTATGAATTTTTACAACAACTAAAAAATATGGTGAAATAATAAAATCACAATAAAGATAAGTTTAGTGAGAATTTTTTAAAAAAATATAAATAAAGTATCCGACTGACACGAATTTTAAAGGATAGGATTTCCTAGTTAGATAATTAGCATTATTACGTGAAACAAGGAAATTGAAATTGCTTTTGAGGAAGCGACTGTGCAATTATAAAATCATAGTCGAAAGATATTATTATGGATCATCTTCTTCGTCACACATGTTTGAAATTTTAGAGAAATTATTATCATAAAACAAACAAATTCATCAATTGAATTGCAATGATTTGTTCAACAATTATTTATAATTATTATTATTGCTCTGCTCTTCTACAGAATAAGCTATTAATAAGTTAGTTTTAAATAATCACAAGCTTAGCCCGATATGCTACTACTACAAAGATACAGTTTTAAGCAAACTACACCAGTTGTGCTATATAAGTACGCTAAAGACGTTTTTAAGTATTAAGTATTTATTTAATTATTTTATTTAAAACCCAAATTGAAACAGAAAAATTAATCTTTGGGAGCTGAACCAATGAATAAATTGAAAAACTTTAAACCGTATAATCATTATTATTGTATTTATTGTTATTATGATGCTGATTGATTGTCACTATATGTTTTCTAAACTTTTAGCAAACGAATATAATAATTTTACTTGAAACTGTCGCTTTAAAACGAGTGAAAAATAGGGTACTAAATATAGATAATTATTAATATATAAAAAATCATGCCATTTATTTATTCTAATAGAATTCTCTGAATTTTTGGTTTTTCTTCCTTTGTTCCTGGTGTATATCAAATTATTACATTTTAAATAAATAATACTATAGATCATCATCAACGTTATCATTATATCATTATGATGAAGTGATGAAAGAAATAAAGAAAATTTCCCCTTTTCAAACAAAACATTTTCCCGTTGCTGGTGTTGTTTAATATAATATAAGCACTTTTATTACAAATTGTTCAATTGCGGGCGTTGTTTCTCACTTTTTTCAACGTTTAATTAATTTTTATATTTGTTGGAGAGGAACCAGTGTTTGGCCGTATGAAAAAAGATCGCCCTCGAAAGAATCCACCTTCATTGAAAAACTTTCCTCTCCATTTAGTCTCGATCACTAGGACAAGATATTACATTTTAAATAAATAATACTATAGATCATCATCAACGTTATCATTATATCATTATGATGAAGTGATGAAAGAAATAAAGAAAAATTCCCCTTTTCAAACAAAACATTTTCCCGTTGCTGGCGTTGTTGTTTAATATAATATAAGCACTTTTATTACAAATTGTTCAATTGCGGGGCGTTTGTTTCTCACTTTTGTTCATAACGTTTAATTAATTTTTATATTTGTTGGAGAGGAACCAGTGTTTGGCCGTATGAAAAAAGATCGCCCTCGAAAGAATCCACCTTCATTGAAAAACTTTCCCCTCCATTTAGTCTCGATCACTAGGACAAGCTCACGAATCAGGATTTTAATTCTTCTGAATGTGATTGGCCATTCGTAGAGATTTGGTACGGGTCCATCGACGCCAGATTCAAAGTAGGAAAAAAGTGGAAACCAAACTTTTGTTCTTTTTGAGTCCCTTTGCATAAGCGCCTGATTGTTAGCCAGTGTGTGGTAGTATAGAAATAGTCGAGACGTGATGTAGAAAGCGATGAACACGTCGATGGAGTAGTGCTCGTGTGCAGCCAATATAAAAAATATTCCAAATGTATTCAAAAGCCAACTAAAAGTGTGGACGAAATAGAGCCGTCTTGTCGTATCTGGTAATTGAAATTATCAAATATTATCAACAAAGATTCATTTTTTGGTGTTATAATACGTTCATACTACTATGCTATTATGATTAGTTAAATAGTTAGTATCTCAAACCTACATTCTGTAACGAAAAAATTGAGCATAGTAAGCGCCACAGTGTGTCCACTAAACATGTAGTCCCCGCACGTACGAACCCCCTGAATACTCATCCCAGCGCCTTTCCAGATTAAGTACGCATTATAAAGTCTCGTTGTCCAATCTCCATAAGGTCTTGGATTACATTTGAGATGAGTTCCAGGAACGGAGAGACTTGTTATTAACATTGTAACACACCTTAACAAGAACACTGTTCCACTTAAAGCAAAAAACCGACGAAGAAGGATCATTCTGTGCTTATGAAAGAAGAGAACTCCTAACCAAAGTGAAAATAGAATGGTCCCAGTAACTTCACACATTTCAAAAGCCCATGGAATATGTGGCATATTATCAAGGAAGAGGTCAGGAAGTGGTGGATATTTTTCCATGTCCGGCACACGATCGTGAACAATAACCATCACAAGAGCAGTAATCCATGTAACAATAAACACGTAGCCCATGGCCACCAGGGCCTTGCTGAATTCGGGTTTCAAACATCTAGATGAGGAATTTGTGGATGAGGCTCTTCGAGACGAGTCTATTGATCCTTGATGATGTGGAGAACCATTTTTACTTCCTGGACCACCACCGTTTCCATTGAGTCCTCCTAATGCACTACTGCCTATTTGAGATGGAGGTCCCAGACCTCCATTTCTAGACCGAAGTAAACTAACAAATGTTTCAGCATCCTCATCTGCCGAGGAATCATTCTGGATTAACGGTCTTCTCTTTCTAACCAACTTTGCTTCTATAAGTTCCTCTAATTGGGATTCATCTGATGTGGTTTCTTGGTCAAACGTAACCTGACGTCTGTGTCGTCTTTTTGTGCTTTGTGATGGGACTTCTAACGAGGTCGAGAGTTGACTAGCTCTTTGTTGATAGGAAACGGATGTTGGCGCCAAAGGGTGCCCCGTGAGGAGTGAAGAGATTCTTGGATTTGAAAGACATTCTTGTTGCTGCAGCTCAAGAATATCAAAATAAAGTCTTTTCACTTCTCCAACAGTCTACAAATTATTGAAAATGAAGCCATCATTAATTATGTTTAAAAACCTTTTTATCTACTAATGGATATTGTTTCTGTAAAATATACTGCAAAAACCTTAATCCCAATAGATGGTGATTTGAGATCTTCTTCAGTTAAAAGGAGCAAACTCTTGCCATCAATTTCCTGTTCCTGAGTAAGTGATTGAATATATGGCTCTGGATGTCCCTTAGCGCGGAGATATGTTGCAAGCTGCTGACTGCTCCAGGATTGAATAGGAATACCAGCTTCCCCTTGAGTCCCCTCGTTTGCCATCGTCACTATTTTAGGCTACTTATAAAATGGAAGTAGAAAAACTTGATTTTTCTCTACCTAAAAAAATTAACAATATCAAAAAGTTTCCAACGAGAACGAAATAAGAAACAAGCTTTTGCAATCATCAAACCTTAATTTGAATCCTTTTTAGCCACTCAATCAATAATGGCTGGAAGAGAATACTGGAAGTTTACAAGATAAGCTGCTGCTGACCCAGGACCCGGATCCACAAGAAAAGCAATACAGGTCCCAAAAATTATTAATTCTCACACGATGATATGTGACTTAATACTAAATCGATGAGTATTACTTAACAAATTGAGTCAGCTTCTTGGAATGAAGCTTTTTATTGATAAAACTAACTGCAACTTTTGTATTAAATCATTCATAAGCATAGCATAACGGTTCTCTTCGTGGCAGTCCATCACAGCAGCCAGAGTAGTACGAGCAGCGTAAGGATTTCATTATAACTCAACACTACCTAATTTAACCACACTTGCCTCCTCGTGTGTGCCTTATGATTAAATTATGATCGATGTTTGAATGACTGTGGCAATAGCGAACTTATGGCGTCACGCTTTAATGACCCAACTATAACAAAGTTACACTTTCCTTGTTCCTCCTCCTCGATTATAAAGACTGTTTAGGCACCAGAAAGGTTTCTTCTCACCAACAACTTAACATTTAATGTCTTTCCTTAATTTCCTTCTTCAAGCTCCATTCCAAATTAGTGAATTTAATACAGTAAACAATGAACTACGCAATTTCTTTAAAGCTAAATGAAGAGCACTATTTTTGCACTGTTCTGCAACCTTTTGTTCTTGCCAAACTGCTCACCTGACCAAAGGCCACCATTCTACATGTACAAAATTTTGCAACCTAATCACACACTAATAACAATCTCGACCCTCTCTACTTTTTAATAAAAAATCACAAAAGAAATTAATGAAGAATGATACGAGAATTGTAAAAAATATCACCGCAAAAACATTTTCAAGCTAAATGTTGTACTTTTTGTGTTCATGTTGTCTCTCATGCTTGTTTTTTTTTGTCCTTTGGCAAAAACTTGCTTGTGGACTATTTAACTTCTTTGTTTTGCAAACTATGTTTAGCACATTTAGCAAACTTGAGTCATGTTGATGCCATCATCACCACCATGATGATCTTTATTTTGGGAATGGTGAAAGCAATTAAAATGATTTTTATGAAGTTTACAAACCACCTGATCCTTTCATACTCTCATCTTGTTTATATTTCCTCCCCCGACATTGCAAATTCTCAGATTTTTGCAATTTCAGGGTTAACCTATTCGCTTTTGGCGATGACTGATGATGAGATGACACACCTGTTTAGGTACACACTACAAAGCTTGAGGAGATGGGCTGATCAGTTTGCTCCGCCTCTTTAAAAAATCTGACTTTTGACATGATCCATTTAGAAATAGTGAGTACTGTAGTAGGCAAGAGAGTACTCTGTAAAGGGAGCTTACGGAAGTGAAAAAGAGAACGTTCATTAATTACATAAAAACATCTTTGACGTGCCATTTCCTTTTCAAGGGACTTTCAGGGGCCCTTCTGGGTACCCGGGTTTACCCACCCATCCTAGCCCATTACGTAATTAATGAATGTTCCCAAAGGGAAATAGTACAGGGAAGGTTATGGATTGTACAAACGCGGTAGGTTATGGTTGGTTGGCTATGCTTGTGTGTGACTGTGAGTGTGACTCAAAGCTGTACTTTTGCAGTGGGGAACACGTGATTTAATTACACTTGGATTTAAATGAAGGAGGCGCAGCGCAGGATTCAGGAAATTGCGAAAAAGTTACTTTCAAAAGTGAGAGGTAAACAATTTTTAAGTCTTTTTTCTCGTCTTTGCTGTTTTTACGAGGAAATAGTGAAAATTGCAGGTTATTTTCTAAACAGCAAGGTTAAAAGAGAAAGTAGTTAATTAGAAGGGCCGGAAATTATATTTTAATTAGGAGAAAGGGTGAAGGAGTGAAATGGCTGCTGCTGCAGTGTCCAGAATTTGTGAGACAACGACTTGTTCCGCCCCGGCGAAATTGCAGTGTCCTACTTGATATCAAATTAGGGATTGTGGAAGGTTCCTTCTTTTGCTCACAGGTATTAAATTTTGAAGTTAATGGAATTGCAGTCAGCTGATATGATATTTGTTGAATTATTTAATGTTTACAGGAATGTTTTAAATCAAGTTGGACAGAACACAAAGCGGCTCATAAGAAGGCTAAAATTGAGATTGGAGAGCAAATTATCACAGATCCATGGCCTAGTTACAAGTTCAGTGGAGATTTGCGGCCTTATTACCCTCTCAGTTCCAAGAGGGTTGTCCCAGATAAGATACCCAAGCCGGATTATGGGGAAAGAGATGATGGAACGTCCGATTAGTGAGTTGGCTGTTAGAGGGACTTCAAGTATCAAGGCGTTAACCGAGGAAGAAATTGAAGGGATGCGCGTAGCTTGCAAGGTTGGTCTCCTAAATTATGCATTTATTATGTTTCGTGTTTTTCGAATAATTAAATATATTTTACTACCATTAGCTTGGAAGAGAAGTATTGGATGAAGCAGCAAAGGCAATGGCAGTGGGCACAACAACGGATGAGATTGATCGCATAGTTCATGAAGCTTGTGTAGAGCGTGACTGCTATCCTAGCCCCCTCAACTACTATGGATTCCCAAAATCATGTTGCACTTCCGTCAATGAAGGTAGGATTACTGAAATTGTTTAGTATTGCGTGAAGCTCATTTCTATTATATATTGAGAGAGTTCAATCAATGCTCACGTCACTGATTTGATTGTTTTTCTTGCAGTTATCTGCCATGGGATTCCTGATAAAAGACAATTACGAGATGGAGATATATGTAATGTTGATGTAACCGTTTACCATGGTGGCTTTCATGGGGACCTTAATGAAACGTTCTGTTTAGGAGAGAAAGTTAGTCCAGAGGCTAAAAAGTTAGTTCAAAATACGTGGGAATGCTTGCAAAAGGCTATTGAAGCTGGTAATATTTTAATGAATTGTCTGCACCTGTACATACCTAATACTTCATGCAATACAAATATTAATATTTTTCTTGCTTTTGTTCTGTAGTTAAACCTGGAGTGAAGTATCGAGATATAGGGAATATTATTCAAAAACACGCACAGGGTAGCGGATTTTCTGTTGTGCGCAGTTATTGTGGTCACGGAATTCATCGACTATTTCAGGGGACCTTAATGAAACGTTCTGTTTAGGAGAGAAAGTTAGTCCAGAGGCTAAAAAGTTAGTTCAAAATACGTGGGAATGCTTGCAAAAGGCTATTGAAGCTGGTAATATTTTAATGAAATATCTGCACCTGCACATACATAATACTTAATGCAATACAAAACACTTTGAATATTAATATTTTCCTTGCTTTTGTTCTGTAGTTAAACCTGGAGTGAAGTATCGAGATATAGGCAATATTATTCAAAAACACGCACAGGGTAGCGGATTTTCTGTTGTGCGCAGTTATTGTGGTCACGGAATTCATCGACTATTTCACACTGCGCCATCAATTCCTCACTATGCTAGTAAGCAAATTAATTGCCACATCAAATCATTAATTACCTTGTATCAACAGTACAAATAAACAATTGACGTTTTGTTTTATCTTAACAGAAAACAAAGCCGTGGGAGTAATGAAACCAGGACATTGTTTTACAATTGAGCCTATGATATCTGAGGGTACATGGAAGGATGAGCAGTGGCCGGATGACTGGACTGCAGTAACTCAAGATGGCAAGTTGTCGGCTCAATTTGAAGAAACTCTCTTGGTGACAGAAACTGGGGTAGAAATTCTAACACGAAGACGAGATCGTGGAGGGCAGCCTTACTTTATGGATTAAGACTTGAAGTGAACCTTGCTTAATTTATCTGTGCTTTGATTGGAAAATCGTATAACAATTATATTATATCATATGAATTCATACTTTCCTCCATTTATGGTATAAAACACAAACTGGAAATATTTTTACGAAAGTTCGTATTATGAGGTTATCCAATGAAATTAAATTAAAGTTTACTAATACAACTGCCATTATTAGTTGTTTTTGGCTTATTGGAACGAGTGTTAACCGCTATTATTTACTTTGGTTTATTATAATAGCTAAGTTTTTCCAACATTTCATAATTTAAATGTCGTTTCATTTGTTTTATATCAGGTTAACGATAATGACCATATACAAAGTTATAAAATTGATTTTCTATTATGCTATTTAATGCCCACTTGTTTACTTTTTCTGTTTTTTGTTACCTTCGTTCAAGCTATGTAAAAATCACAATCGATGAAAGTTGTTTTTGATATTTTTTTTTGGATCTGTCTGACTAGTCTAACTTTACTCAATTCTTGTAAATCAAGGATATCAGACAGCTTATTAAACAAGCCTTATTTCCTCATAAACTTAATGCTAGTTGTTTTGCATTTAAATGATCAAGCTTCTAAGTTCGATGATGTGCGCTTTTGTTAATGAAATTGTAATAGTAGTAACGTTTCAATAAACGATTCTGCGAATATAATAAATTTTGATTTATAAAGTGAGAATCGGGCATAAAATTTAATTCAATTCTTGAAACAAGGATTTTGTCAGTTAAATTAACCAGCATGAGTGAAAGTTGTATGATTCTCCCTAGAAAGCTGGCATTGTAGATGAGGGTGAAAGGAGTCTGAAAGCTGCGTGAGGCGAGCCACCGAGACGGATGGGGTATCCGGCGGCAGCTGAAAAAGTGGTACCAAACCAAATGCCAAATACACAGCTTGAGAGAGAGCTCTTTACCAAAAAGCCATTTCCAGGTGTGTAGCTCTATTCCCATCATCATCATCATCTTGAAAAATCCATCTCCGCTTTTTAGCCTAATACTTCTACTCTCTCTGCACTACAATCTACTATCACAAGACTATAAAGACCACCTATTCTCCCTACCTATTTACTTTTTTAAGTACATACAAATAAATCTTTAAAGTTAACAACAAAACCACGATCACACAATTTTTTGCAAAACGGAAGCTTAAATCAAGAGATGTTCTAATTACATAACTACTCTCTTTCACTCGCGTATGGTATGGTAAATACTCCAGCATCAGCATTTTAAATCAAATTTTTAAGTCAATGTGCGGTTTGAGTGGTTAAAGTTAACTTTTGATAAGGTTTTGTGGCGCATTTGTACCTTAAACAACAAAATCATTGTTTATCAATCACGATAATCAATCATCGGCTCTTGCTCGTTCATCACAAATCACCTGATTACAAGGAAATGTTTACAGATGAGGGAAGATGCATTGTTTAAAATTAGCCAAAAATACTGAATTTTAACACTTTTGGAATGTTTATTTTTGCGTAAAAAGAATTAAAGTATCAACAGTAACAGCGTTGACCAAGGGTGCTTTTAAATTAAGAACTTGTTTAGTCAAACTCTGGGAAATATTAGTGCACTGGGTGCACTTTCAATGACTTTTTGAGCGAGGAGTGTCAACTAGTCCGAAAATAAAAGTTTGAATCGCTTGCTTGTCAAGTGAAAAAGTTTAATTTAATTATTTTTTTCTGGGAGAGAGTCGTGACCTGTAAAAGTTGCCAAAACGATTTGGTCAAGTATAACCACGTTTTTGTTAGCTTTAAGCAACTGGTTTTTTGGGGAATCAGTGGTGGGGGGAAGTGGGGCCACGATTGGGGTGCCACATGCAGGGGACGGTGACGGGGAGGACGACGGGTCAGCCGGATATTCCACCACCACCACCTACTGGTTTCTCTCGGGTGGACGGGGTAGTGCGGTGGGGGAAGAATTTAGTCAGCAACAGCAGAGGAAGAAGAGGTCAAACTATAATCCAATAACGGGCATCATGTGGAAAGTGATACAGGTACTGAGGTTTAAAATTGATAAGCGTTGGAACTTTTGTTTTAAAAAGAATTTCCTGCTATGCTAGTAATGCAGAATTTGTTCTCTTTGGTGTATTTTCAGCAAGGAACAAAATCTCTCATTTTATTTTTAAGCAAGATATGGAATTTTATACTTTACTTTCTTAGGAAAAATGGCCGAAAGGTGAGTTTATTGCTCTTACAATTAATTGTGAATTAGTTTATGAGATTGGACATATTTAACTTGTTTGTTTTTCTGTTTGGGCAGGTTATGCAACATCAAACTATTAAGTATGACAATGTTCCATTATCTCCACTATCGAAGCACAGATTAAGTCTGGTTAAACGGAAAGTACTCGTGCTAGATCTAGGTAAGTAAAATTCACTTAAACGGCGTTGGGATTGCGTTATACCTCTTGTAATTGATATTTATTGTATGTATGAATTTTATTAACCTGACTAGATGAAACATTAATTCATTCGCATCATGACGGGGTCCAAAGGTAACGGGATATATAATTTCTTAACTTCCTAATATGGCAATTTCTTTATTGATTGTGAAATAGTAAATATTGATTGACGTTCATCATTTCTGTTTTAAATTTTAGACCGACCGTAAAGCCGGGTACGCCGCCCGATTTTATTCTTAAAGTGACTATAGAGCGTCATCCTGTTCGATTTTTTGTTCATAAGCGTCCACATGTTGACTACTTTTTAGATGTAGTCAGTCAGTGGTATGATCTAGTTGTTTTTACAGCGTCGATGGAAATCTACGGAGCCGGTACTTAATTATTATTTTAATAATAATGTCATATTTTCAAAATCATGTACAAGTTATTAACTGATACTTTCACTTTATTAGGCGTCGCTGACAAGCTGGATAGGAACCGAAAAATTCTTCAAACCCGCTATTACCGCCAGCATTGCACCCTGGAGATGGGCTCGTATACAAAAGACTTGTCAAATATTTCTCTCGACCTCAGCTCCATTTTCATTTTAGACAACTCCCCTGGAGCCTATAGATCATATCCTGCAAATGCAATGCCCATAAAAAGTTGGTTCAGTGACCCGACTGACACCGCTTTACTCAACCTTCTCCCTGTGCTTGACGCACTGAGATTTACTCAAGGTTAGTTTTTTAAGTACCCATCGTCTTCTTTTATTAATTTCTATTCATTTTATGTACATGTACATCCCTCTCTAAACGTTGTGTCATTATTTTTTTCTTTCTATTCTAGATGTTCGTAGTGTTCTCTCCAGAAATCTTCATTGTCATAAACCTTGGTAAAATTGTATATAAATGGTTAGAAGAATTTTCGGCTTCTTCAAACCTTTTTTACTAAGGAGTGCGATTAGGCTACTCAAAATAATAAAAATATTTACCATGAAATTATAAAATGGAACTGTCGTCGTAATATAGTAATTAACATCATTATTATTGTATAATTGTTGTTGTTTAAGCACAAATGTGCGAGTGTAATTATTATTGTTATAATGTGTAGTAATAATTAACGTAAATAATTTATTATTTACTATCGACCTTTGTGGAAAAATGTGTCGTGATTGCGCAGCCAGCGTCAAACCGTCATCAGTTTAAACAAGAAATGCATACCTAAAAGCTTTATACAGTCAAAGTTCCCTAATATTTAATAAATAAATATATAGGTTAACAATGAACTACTACCGTTTCATTATAAGAAAAAGTAAATCAATGAAAAGCTTCAAAAGTACTTGAAATTAGTTAAACGTTATGTTTGGTTTTATAAGCTGGATCTTGAATAATAGATACTAAAAAGGCTCCATTAAAGTCAGTTTTGGTGAACACAATAAATAACTAATTAAATATACAATTATAAAAGCAAAGAGGAGCATATTTAGGATTATGTAGACTTCATTTGAAAATATTATATATTACAATGCATGAATACCGCTTGTTAATTAATCTTTTATGTAAAAATCACATTATTATGAAGTCTTTTTTAATTACCTTCGGTTATGTCTGTCCAACTGACTTTAAATTCTTCACGCTACACAATATAATTATGTGTATCGATGATAATAACTCATTCAGATCCTCTTCTTCTTATATGACAGAATATTAAATGTTGACATTTAATATTTATTTAAATAATCAACTCTAGAGGTGTTTCTTAATAATTACTTATTGTAGTAAGATATATATTTTATCTACATACCTGCCTTCCATTTGATGGAAAAATATAATGCATCTATTGTATTTAAAATTAATTAAAATATTATTTTATTTACTCTATTTCTCTTAGCCAGCAGAATTTATATTTCTTACATTGGCTTACGAAAAATGCGTGTTTACTGAATAAACCCATAAGGTATTTTACAGAATATTCATATATACATAATATATATCAAATATATATCAAGACAGTAACTTTAAAATCAATTACTAAATCAGATATTCCCTAATTGTTGAAAAAGCGAATTTGCAGTATCAGAGTGCGTACCATTATAATAATATTAATTAGTTAATTAATCAAGGTAAATTTGTCAAATTAAAGATGAGCGATTTGATTAGAAGTTATCAAACATATAAAAAGCAATCCACAACTTTACTCCTACCCTTACGAACAAAAAAACACGCGCTGTAGTCATGAATTTTCATTTCGACTGACTGTTAAACCTCCCGTATTCGCATTTAAAAATTTACATCTCCTTACATCTATCTCTATTTGAACATGAACTTTGTAATTTAAAAATTCTAGCCGTAGCGTATAACCCTGTATTAGTCTATTAATTATGTAGTAGAAAAAGTGATAAATTAAATGTATAAGTTTTGTTTAAATATTTTCAAAGATTCTCAATAAAGTACATAAAAATATTTTTACTGTAGTACGTCTCCCCAACAAGTTTCAAATAGAATCCTGCATGTAATTCCTGTAAATATTTGGAAATGATTTATGTTATATGCAAATCCTACATTACATTAGAAGTAGAGCTCATTCTTGACTTTTAGTGTATTAAAGATATGTGAGAGGTATCGATGTTTTTGAAAAACAACTTTCGTGTTCCCGTTTCCGTTAGTTTGAAAAAAGTTTTGTCGACTTTCTCTAGTAGAAAAAGAACAAGTAGTAAAATCCGCATGACTAGTAATTCATCTTTTATGTAATTAGCCTTTGGAAGTAACATTTGAGTTTAAGTATTTGGTAGAAAAGTCTTTAGGAAATGTATACGTACGCGATAGCTAAAAGTTAAGTTCTAATGTAGATTTACAATGATGCAAAAAAATCTGCGTGCTATGTAGCTCATTATTATATAGTAGCTCTGTTTAATTTAATATGATTTAGCAAACGATAAAAAGACGGAGCGCAATAAACTAAACTAATAAATGAATTTTTTGAAAGAAAAATAAAACTAATTCAAAATTACGATATGCATTGAAAAACCCTTTCAGTAATCTTGCATAAACCATTACGGCAATAGCACAATGACGGTTAATTTCATAAATGACCCTTTCCAGAAAGCAAAAATGCGATGCGGCTAATTTTTCAAAAAGAATTTTCTAAAATTTGTTTTATGAAGCACATTCTTCACTCTCTGATGTTTAAAATGATTTTTGAACAGTTTAAATTTACGTTGTAAAAGAGATTGCTGTTTTTATTGAGATTTTTTCTTATACAAGAGACCCCTCACATTTGGCTTATAAATGCATTATTGGTTTAAGGTTTTATATGTATATCCTTCATGTCTAAAATTTTGCTTGCTGATTTTGTCCTTCGGTAATAAATTATCGAAGATTGTTAACATAAATACTCATTCATAATTAAGTTGTAAAATGTATTATCTTAAGTTCTATCTAATGCAATTTAGATTTGTTTGATGATTTATTAACTTTATGAAGAATTCCCAGCGGATCTTGCTGCTGGTCTTGTTGTTGCTGCTTCTTTGTGGATGCAGTCTTTTTCGAATTTTTCTTAGGCTTAAGTTGTTTTCCACCCCGTACCGTCCTTCGTCGCACTGTTCCTTGTGGGATGATTTTAAAGGGAAGTCCAGGTGGAGATGGACCTGCTGGTGCAACTGATTCGTCTGAATTTTCTTCTTCATCTTCAGCTACCAACTTTTGATGAATAACTGGAGTGGGTTTGCGGTGAACGGTTGGTCTTTTGGGTGGGGCAGAAGAAATTCGAAAGTGTAATATTCTTCATCGACAGGCTCTCTTGGTCTAGGTCGGCCAGATTCAGATGGGGATGATCCAGTTGGATTGTAAACAGCAATCAAATGAGGTTTTGGTGGTCTGTTTGGTCCACCGCCTGGCTGTTTGCGTCTGACGATGACAGGGGGACCTAAAGTGTATTGTTGAACAAAGAGGGTTTAGTTCAATTTTAGTTGGTTTGGTAAATTTGCTTCAGTCAAAAACTCAAAATTTTACTACAATTGAAATTTACCGTTGGAAAGTCCAAGTGGAGGCCTGGGAGCTCCGTACGGTGTACGCGGGGGTCCGTATGGTCCATAAATAGAGGATACAAATGAAGCGTAAGGTGAAGAACCTCCGTATGGCCTACCTGAAGGGCCACTGCTGTAGTACGGACGTGGTGGTCTACTGGGTCTCAAACCTGGTCCTCCACTTGGTCTAGGGATTCCTTGAAGGCTTCCCTGAAACTTTATATACGAAAGGAAAGCTGGTCACAGGTGTTGGTCCACCTGATGGAACTACAGATACTCCCTCTTCGTCACTCTCAAATGAGGATGGCGATGGTCGGGTGTCTTCAACGGAGACATCAAAAGATGCAACGGGCACAACACGTCTATTTGGTGGTCGTGATTCAACTGGTCGATAATATAGGGATTGAGTTGGCCTTGGTCGATTTCCAGAAGGAGTAACCCTTACAACGTATCTCTGGTAGGGGTTTCCAGGAACGGCAGATGAAAAGTATTGAGGTTGTTGTTGTCGTCGTTGGTGTTGTGGGAAACTTCCTTGAACAATTGCAAATACAGATGGGCTTCTGCTTGGGGGAAAGGAGACGTAGTCCTCATCAACATACATTCGTCCTCTGTTGTTCTGTGGAACGGCTACAGAGCGTGCGTCATCATCATCTTCTTGGGAGTCGACATCAGCCTCTTCACTTTCTTCTTCCTCAGATTCTGACTCGTTTGAGGATGGCTGCTTAGCACCAGCGTTTGATGTGCCTGTGGGCTTCTTATTGGCGGAAGATGCAGCATTTGTTGAAGGTCTTCTGTTGGAAACTGGTTTTCCATTGTTGACAAATGCCAAAGCTTCTGCTTCGTCATCTTCTCCAGATGAGCCAACGGCAGGGACAGCAGCCAATGGAACCTTTTTAACGGGTTTTGCATTCTCGTCATTTTCCTCGCTTTCATCATCTTGCTCGTCATCTTCATCATCATCATCATCCTCCTCCTCATCTACCGATTAGCAACACAAGAAAATGGCAAATTAATATATTTGCGCAAAGTTATTTATGTAAAGTTTAGAATTGGTTTTAATTGCAAAAGTTTAAATGATTTATGCTGGAAGATGAAAACGAAAAGCTGTCGAAGTGCTCACCACCTATTTTGCCTATTTTGGCATAAATTATAAGAAATATAGAATGGGGTGAATTGAGAATGCTATGCCGTTATGCCTTATTCACAAAATATGCAAAGAAATAAAGCAAAAGAAAAACATTGGTTATAAAAAGAAAGTCTGCGCAATTGGCAAAGCTTTATTAAAAATGTTCAAATTAAAAATTTGACTAATTTTACTTGAAAAAGTGCAATTTAGATGGAATCATTGTTTTCTAGGCAAAAATAAGGTGGTGAGCAATCTCTTTTATATGTAAGTTTCATAAGCTTTTTAGAGACTTGTGTTTTGTCTAATTTCTGTTCAGTAGTCAAACAAAGGCCGATAGTAGAACTTTGTAGGCTTCTGATAATTCGGGAGAAAGTACGGTGGTTCACCTTGTCTTAGCCTGTTTCCTGGAATGACTGCAGGGGTATCTGCATCATCATCATCGTCATCATCATCAAAAGTGAAAATGGAGCCGGGTGGTGGTACAGAACTGTACAATGTTTGGCGTCCAATTGCTTGTGGCTCTGAAATCAGAGGGTTAGCGTTTGGAGAGTTCCTGTACCAGTATGGAACTTGGCGGCTTGGGGTGGCTGGAACAGAGCTTTGTGGGATTGGTCGTGGACCAGAAACAATCCTGCTTGGAGGACTGAATGGATCTGGAATGGAATGGATATGAAAATGTTATGAAATTCAAATTTTCAAAAGATGTTCTAAAATATGGGTAGTTTCTTCTATTTGTTTCTTGTACCTGGAACAATAGTGATTGGCTGGCTTCCGGTGACGGTATCAACAGGGACCAAAACCTCTCCTTGGTCGGTAACGTATCCAGGTACAAGGGCTTCAATAGCACCAGGAGACTTTACTTTAGATCCTGCAGCTGCAGCAGCGGCGACAACCTTCTTCTTTCCTACATTATTGACAGGGACAACGACAGCATTGTTGCTTTGTTTGTTCTTGCTAACTTTGT
>JAANSO010000740.1:0-23956 GCA_036507315.1 Lepidocyrtus fimetarius
CATTCAATTAACTTCTTTCAAGCTGTTGTTATATGGTTGGTTACAAACAAAACACGATTTTGCTACAAAAAGGTTGGATTTTTTAAAAATGTGAAATAAATTTTTTTCTTATAATTAAATGTATGTAGTTTTCATTTTTCCAAACTGTAAATGGTGATGGCAAGCGAAAAAGATAAAAAAAAGTCCAAAAAGACAGTTCCTTGAGTAGGATTTGAACCCGCACCTACAACTTACTAAGGCTCTAAATGCAAATCGTTAGCTTGTACGCCACCACGGCATTGCTTTTAAAACAATGGAAAATATCCAATAACAAAGGAAATTCTTTTAAAAGTGCTGGAAGTGTATTCTTATATGTATAAAGCCTTTCTAAAAGTAAATGTATTTTGAAATACAACGTATGACATGTAGCATATCATTTGGAAGTTACCTTTTAGACTACAAAAATGTAACGATATACTTGCGCTGGCATTTTTTGCCATGTGTGCCATGTGCCACTAATAAATCATGTGTTGCAGTTTATGATAATTACCAATAATATTATTATTGAGTTTGCGGCAATAATAATAATAATTTGTAAGAGTAAAATTGAGCTAAGCAATTTGTCAACTTCCGTGTATATTTTTCAGCAATTCTTCTTAGCTGTTTAGCTGTTACAACAGAACCTTCTGGCGAGTGGTATATCATTGAAACATGAATTAATTTTGAATTAAGAATATACACCAAATATATTTGCAAATATATTTTATAAAATATATAGGCAAAAAGAAGCATTTGAAACTTTTAACTTATTCAAGCATTATATAAAATAGTCGATCAAAATTTTAAAGCTATTTTTTGTTTTTATTGGCAATCTTCGCGCCAGTGTAAAAGTATGTTTACTGCCTATCTTTGTTTACGAAGACTACACATTGAACAAGATATTGTCAAAAAACATAATAAAATTCTTAGACATTTCTGACATTGAAAAAGAGTATAATGGGAAACATGCGCAAAGTTATTGCTCAAAATAAAGAATTTAATGAATTTATTACATCTGGAACAATATATCCATTTATTATAAAAACTTGCAAAATTAGCAATTTAGCCAAGTATAATAAGGAAGTTGAGTTTCTTATTATGAATGTTTAATCAAGCTAATTCAATAAGGCAAATTTATTTAATTAGCAAATAATTTTAAAATTTTCAATGATACGTCAAATATATAAAGGGGTATTTGTTATGATCGAGTCATATTAAGTTTTGCATAGCAAAAAGACTGACTGACTTTTACCAGCGTTTAAATATATTTTCACTAAAAATGTTTTTTAAAAACTCCGTTAAAATAAACTGTTTAATTTTTATTTTGGCGACCATTGGATTTGGTTTTGCCGAAACATATGGACAACCGGAGCTTGGTGCGTAGTTTTCTAGATGTGCTTTTATTTTATTAGCAATACAAGCTTACTAATTTGCATCTATAATTGCAGATTTTATTGGAACATCCAAAGATGGAAAGTCGTACTATGCCAATCAAGTTGAGAGGGTAAAATATTTAATGTTATATATTCAATAAACATTTGCTGGAAAACCTGTCTTATAGTATATAGGTTTCCATAGGTAAAGAAGTCTTGATATTATGTATTAATAAGTGTAATATAGCAAAATACTTACAAGCACGGCTTTTTCAAATATTTACAAGTGTTTTATTTTTGTTTGCTCGATTAGGATTGGCTTAGCTCGCAAAAATACTGTGAAAGTTTAAAAATGACCCTAGCGTCATTTGAAAGCGAAACACAGTTTGAGTTACTTCGATCCTTTGACAAAACCAAGCAGAAAGGTAAGTACAGTAACAATGAAGTTTCGTGTTTGTTCCCTTTGTCTGAAAAAGATAACATTCATAAGTGTATTATTTTTAGTACTATTATTAGTTTAATTGTTGTATTATCTAATCTAATACAATAATTCTTTGCTCACTTAGGTCATTGGACCGACGGGATTCAAACGGTTGATTTAAGGGACTTTACGTGGAACTCTACCGGAGCTAAAATAAACACCAATCTTCCTTACAGAAACTATTTTAAATATCAACCAAAGTATTGTTTATGTATTATCAATAATGATGAGGCTATATACATGTACTCTAGACTCTGTGAGTCAACTAGACCAGTAATATGTGAAACAAAGATATAATTTTAAAAAAAATCAAAATTTGTAAAACAAGTTTTTGAATTGTTTCATTAATATGCTGATGGATATTTCATCATAAATGTACATTCGGTTAGTAATTTGATAATTATTAGTGTCATACATATTTATGTCATAGTTTAACGCGTTTTTAAGGCAATGATTAAAATGTATACAGTTTGCTTAGAATTGTAGTAAAATTGTTGCGTCTTTGGATATCGTACTTTTATGTGGCGAAAACGTACGTACATCGTATCATCGTTCATGTTAATCGTTGTTTTTCCCCTGTCAAAAAGTTGATTATACTTCTAAAATAAATATACCAATATTATTCCCATATACGTAGAGAGAAATGACTGGATACTGCGGATGTCTGGCTGACATACATATCTCCGTGGGAAATGCTTGGAAATAAAAACAGTAAAAAATTAATAATTGAAATGACATAGGTTTTAGCACGTCCTCAAAAGAACAAATAAAAGCAACATGTTAAGCTAGTTTCAGTCTCTAGGTTTTTAAAGATTGTGGAGAAGTCTGATCCATTTTTTCAAAAATAGTCATGTCCCATTTCACCGCTTTTAAATTAATGTTTCAGCATACCTGCTGTCTACGAACATAACTGCCCCCGTATTTTTTCTTTAAATTTTAAGTGGACATTTCGGGCTGGTAATCTCCATAGTTCATAAAGGAAGTTCCAAAAAATAATATAGCTCAACAATTTTCTCTACATCTTTTGACCGTGGCCCCTTGGTAAATCTGTTTGGAGTTTTGTATTCTAATCATTTAACTCTTGTTATAAATTTGATTTTATTTTTTCTTCATTTTGGTGAAAATTGTATAGTTCTGATATTAGTTTTTATATCCATGTCTAGTAAATTAGCTTGTAAATGTATGGAATAACAAGCATTAGTTTCCTTTATCACTCTGACAAATGTACACAAATGAAAATTTGTTAAAATTATATTGAATGTGAGGGCTAAATTAAGAGTTTAAAAGCAAACTGCTAAAACTCTTTTTTCTAAATTAAAAGCAAGTACAAGGAAATTATTCTTGCATCTTTTACTAAACAATAACACACTACTGCTATATACAAGAAAAGTGCAAATTGTGCTATCCGACTAGAGAATTAGACATGAAATTGTCCCGGCATGCCGAAACACTTTTCCAAGTTTTAAACATTGTAAAAACGAAAATCGGGCACATAAATTGACAGGACACGCATTGAAATGTTGGTTATTACAAGAGATAAGTTGAAAACTGCCAGAAAATAAGGGAGGTTTAAAGATTACCTAAAAGATTTCCTATTCATGTCCCAAAACAGATAGGTTGTTCCCTTTCATGACATGTAAATTGCTTAAAAGGCAATAATCAGATCTGATATGCATGCCATTCAGGTCGCAATTTTTGATATAATATGAGAAACCGTTCCGTTCACAACTTGAAAAACAGCTTGGAAATGAACGGATTAGTTTTAATGCGACTATTTTCTACCTCTTCGCTTAACATTTAAAATTTTTGGTTGCAACAAACAACCAGAACATTGTCCTTAGTGTTGGTCGACAAGGATTGAAGAAATGCGGATTGATATTCAGTTTTCTTAATCAGAAATATGTTGCAATCGCAACTGATAAATTGCATGGCGAGTTATAAATTTAAGTCAATTTGTTTCCCAACTGGTTCATATATCCAATCATACATTAGCTTGCCTTGATTACACCAGTCAGTGTTGGTATTCCGAAACGGTTTTTTGTACTTAATTTGTGACATAATAGTACTCTAACCTAGTAGGTAGTGTTTTAAATAGCTAATAAATTTTGATTAACCATTTCTTATTCTTAGTAGTTTAATAGCTTGATATAACTAATGCGTCTAGATGTAGTTTTGGTCATTAATACTTTACCTCACGCAAACTACTAAAAGCAGTTATATTCTGACGCAAAAAAATACGTAGATGTTATTTTAATTCCAAACACATAAATTTATATGCAATGCTAATATTTTCGATTTAAGTAAAGAATTCAACTTTGATTGAAATCGTTAACTTTAACAAATAAAGTCATGCGACACCAAACCATTATTTTGTACTATCTACGTACGTAAGCATTTTATATTTTGGTTTTGCGCAAAAATAAAACTGAACGAACAAACAAACAACGTCATTCGAGCAGTGTCAGGAGGGTATATAAGTCAAAGGTATTTTCAAACTCAACATTATCACTTGTTGGATCTGATTAATTCTAAATTAAAAGTACTATAGGATCAGAGCTATTCCAAATTAGAAGCGTAGGATGAAGCTACAGATTTTGCTACTTTTGGTGTTAGCTGTTAGTTCTCCAGTATTGGCTGGATATACAAAGCGACCCGACTGGTGCCCAACGGAGGAATGGGGAAATGGTGGCCCTCAATGTGGGGAGGACGGTAGCTGGTGGGAAAATGGATGCTGGCGTACTCACAACGGTATTTCAGCTTGATGTTATTTTAAATTTATTCTTATCGACATTGGTTTACCATTAAAATTTGTACTGATTATTGGTTTGAGTTGTGTGATTGTTTTTATAGGAGTGAAAGCAGCCAATGATAAAAAACCCTGTCCGCCATGTGGCGATGCATGTGCGCCCTATACTATGGATCCAAAATATTTATAAAGGAATTTTTACTTTCTGATAATAAAAAAAAGCTTTAAAGAATTCTAATAATTCGATTGTTTTAATATATATGATGTTTAATTTCTTTTGTTTTGTAAGTACTTTTTGAAATAAAATAAATATTAAAACTGACAAATAATATTAAGCACTTATCCAACGTTCATAAACCGATTATTGGTCGTATATGCGAACTATAGTTACTATAGTAACAAGTCAGAATAGCTAAAAATGATTTAATCTTTTTAATGGTAACTATGACTGTTTATCGATTTATCTACGTTGCACTTATCATTTACTTTAAAGCATTGGTTATATGTATTTATGAATCAAGCAAGTGACAACACTTTTGAGTCCAAGGGATACTTGAGATATCCTGCCAAATTAATTTTCAAAGGGCTTAAATTCACATTATTCAAAATTGAACGGTAAAATCAAACGAATTTATAGGCTCATCTCTGCTGTTTAGCAATTTTATTTGCAAAATTGAAATGATGGCATGTGCAGCAAAGGTCAGGCGCTGTGATAAGGACCTAATTGTGCCTCTAGCAAATAAAAATCCAGTACACTGTGAGTTTTCAAATGTTGGACCGCACAGTTCCTTTGTAAGCCTGACTCCTAGCGTTATACGATTTCCGTATAACGATCCTCAATACCATTCCCAGAGATTGACGATATGGAATCGTACAATGAACGCTATGAGATGTCTCATAAAATCTCCGAATCCAGAAAGATTCCTTATATACTGGGAAGGCAAGCATTCAGCTCCAATTCAACGATTAATATTATACGGCTTAGCAGCAAAAACTATAATGATTAAATTTGTCCCTGGCCTTTCCAAAATTGGAAAAGATGAACTGGAGCTTTCTATTCATACATTTTACGACGAAACGGCAACAGTGATGATTCCACTTCAAATTTTCCCCTCCAATGCTTGGTTTGTTCTTCAAAGGACCATTGTAATTCCGGATGTTATTCTAGGACGAAAAGCAGACGCAAGTATCACCTTACCCCAACCTCCAACTTATCACAAGTTTTTCGTTACTTTCCACCCTTCCGCACACGAATCCATTCAGGTCACACCAACACATGGAATTATTGGAGGGGGCGATGGTATTGAGCAACTGAAGGTCACGTATACACCAACTGAATTCACTACGGTTTGCTGCCTCATTCAGATTCACTTCCCCACCCTATCACATGGATCCCCTCACGAAATAACAATTGTTGGCAGGAGCCGTCCAGGCAGAGAAGCAGAAATTATTCAAAAGGAAATTAAAGAAATTGAAACATTTCGACCAAAGCCTACCAAACAAAAGAAAAGGTACCCTCGCATGGTAATGAGAAAACTGATTACGCCAACAGCCAAAGATTTTCATGTGAAATCCACAAAGAATCTTTTTTCACATGCTGGGGTTATGCACTTTCTTTTGCGAAATAAAGATGAATTCTATAAACGTGAAGCTGAAAGAAAAACTGCGGTTGAGGTGCTTGTGACAAAGGTTGATTTGACACCTGAAGAGAAATCTGCCCTTTATGAGAATATCAGGAAAAAGTTAGATGTGGAAAATGTTCCAACTGATAGACGCTCCATAAAAAAACGGCAAACACATTGGGAAGAATTTCAGCAAGTGGTTGGGGAGCCACTTGGCCAAATTGAAGAGTTTTCACAAGGGAAATCGAGACCTTCTTCAATGAAGAGACAAACCCAAGCTAGCACTAAATCACCTGAGGCAGGCGCAAATGTAAATACACCAACTTCACATTCCACAGAAGCAAAGGATCTGGAGGAACAGATCAAACAGCAGAATCGGCAACGAATATCGGAAGAAGAAGAGAAAATTTTTAACAACCAACTGAGCACATCCTTGCAGTTGGATTTTACCCCCAGACAAAAGTTTATCCAAGCAGGGCGCGCAATTATCCTCAGAGTGAGAGCTGATAAACGACTTGCATTGCTACGCGTTCTTATCAATAAAATGAGGAAACCTGGTAGTACTGCATCTTCCGCTAAAAAAGGTAGTACTGGCAAGGGATCCTCAAAACATTCAAAACAGTTAAGCGAAGTCAAGAGCTCAGTTGAGGTTCTATACCAAAACAAAGGAGAGCCCAGGAAGACCGATGCCCCTGGGGTGGGTTTGGGTAATCAAAACCGAAAATCTAGCAAACAAGAAGAAAGTAAATCAGATGGACATGGTGACAAAGAATCTCGAAAGACGGCTACTGTTCGTGAAAGGCCCAGTGCTGCTGCTGCAGCAGGATATTTGCAAACAAACAAAGAACGGCATAGTCTTCCTAAATCTGAGGGTCGAACTTCCAAGAAAGCTGAGGAAGCACCATCATAATTACAATTTGAAGATTCTCTACTGTTGGCGTTTATTACTTTTAAGTTATAATTCAATATCTTGCCCTCGAACTCGAACAATAATGCTAATATGTGATGTAATATACCCAAGCCATGGCCTACCCATGAATTTCATTTTTTAATTAAATATTGAATGATTACATGACATTTGCCATCTATTGTCCTAACTCCTGCTCATCATGAAGATTTCTTAATGCATCTAACAAAATCTATTATTATGAGAACTGAATAAATATAAAATCCCCCAAAAAAATAAAAACAACAATTTTTAACCAATGTTTAAGATTTATTGGAAAAACTGTCACCGTTAACGTATAAACCATAAAATATTTTTGTTATTGATTTTACAGCTTAGTTGCGGGCTTTGATTGATTTCCTTCCCAATTTAGGTTCAGTAAATCCATTCCTAGAAAAGAAAATAAAACCAAAAAATTAATTTCAAGATAAAAACAATCAAATATTTTAACAAGTTTGTAGTATAATAATGCATAAATCTTACTTAAAACGCCGGCGCACAATCTTAAGGTAGCGAATGCGACCAGTTCCGGTAGTCTTCCTTCTTTGAGCCTTGATGCTCCAGTTGTCTACAATCACAAAAATATACATCAATTAAAACCTGGAATATAAAATTAAGCAGGGTTATCAGTAAAAAAGATAAACTTACAATGACGGAGCTTCGCCCTAGGATAGCCACATTGTGCACACTGTGACTTTTGAATGTGGTAAGATGACCTTCCACATCTTCTGCACAATGTATGCGTTTTATTCCTCCTTTTACCAAAACTTGAAGTCCCCTTCGTCTATAAACAAAAAATCATACATAATTAGCAAAATATAAACACCAATAATTATAATCTACTTCAATTATTTAGATAGTCAGGCTGCTTTTGTATACACTTTAAATTCACATTCAAATAAAAACACTTTTGATAAGCACTAGAAAAGTAATTTCCGCACAAATTTTAACCATGATAATTTGTATGTGTACTTTAATTGTAATTAAGTAATTAGCTTACCATTTTGGAAAGTTATTTCCAATCCTTAATTAAAAACAATTAAATCCCCGTTTAAAATTGACTTCTCTCTCCGTGTGAAAGGCCAATGCAATGGAATGGGCAGAGTTTATAGCGTATTGCAAAGGCAGGGGAGACGGAGCAGAGACCGACCATGCATTCTGCCCACTTCAAACAACGCTCAAGCTCCGCTTCCTTTCCTTTTCTATGATAGGGGCACTCTGATAAAAAATAGTGAATAGATTTTTGCCTTCCTCAAAGTTTTTGCATTTTTCATGCAGCTTTGCAGCGGTGTATAAAAAACTTTTTCTTCCTCTTTCTCCAAAAAAAGAGGATCAATCTTTCATTTTCCACGTGAACATGCATACCTAATATGGTTGGGGTTTATGGAAATGGAATTTAAATAATTACAATTAATTTAATTAAGGGTGATCTAACTGACCCCTCAAGCTGCAGAAATTCTTAAGTTCAATTACTTATGTTTACATATATTTTAAATGCACATATATTTTTCAATAAATGAAGGTAGGTGGGTACTTCTCCTATCTTCTAGCTTTTATAATTGCGATAGGATTTAATGAAAAAATAATAATTAAGGATATGGAGTGGAAAGTAAAAAAATAAGGTTTTAAATTGTATTATATTAGGAATTATTTATCAGAGAATTAAATACGATCACAATGGACAAAACGGTTTCTCAATTTACCCCGATAACAAAATTATTTTCCGCAGAATATTATTATCCTAAATCGTGAATGGATTACCAGTCTTTAATTCTATGTCTTATGAAAATTGTTCTGATAAGGCGAAATTTAAACATTAAATAAATAAATATTAACAATTTGTGAATTGGCAAGGAATGAAAGAAAACACTTTGCAGTAAAATATTCAATCCTCCCTGAAGTTTCAAATTACTTTTATGCTTTATTTTTAGAAATTTACTGATATAACTTGGGGATTACACGTACGATTATAATTATCTTTAAATACTTTGAAAACTTTTTTCTATAAACTTTGAACAGTTTTATTTAATGAGATCCCACAATTCCCCCTCCAGGGGCTGATAAATGAGAATGGTGATGATGAGTAGGATGGTGATGGTATCCAACAGTTTGTTGCGCGTTACCCCCACCTGCCTGGCCGTGTCCATACAGTCGACTTAAGGGGAAAATATTTCCTTCTCCTCCCACAACATTCCCTGCAGATCCGCTTCCTCCGTTCCCCAATACCATTCCCAACCCTCCAGGTATTCCACTGTAATGACCAGCTTGATTGTTAACGACGTGGCTGCCATGATGCTGAAGGGAATGTTGTTGCTGGGACCCAACCTTGTTTTCATTTACAATTTCCGAGTTTGAATTCTCTGGAACCATTATGATTTCCTTCATAAAGGAAATGTACATGATTGCAAGTCGCAAAGTTTCAATTCGGGAAAGTCTCTTCTCGTACGCAAAAGTGGGAACCTTTCTTCTTAATCTATCAAATGCTTCATTTAAATTAAACATTCGTCGTCGTTCACGAATGTTTGCAGCACGTCTTTGAGCCATTGTGGCTACGCGACGTCGAGGTTTCTTTGGTGGCTTGTTAGTAGATCCAGTTCTAAAATAAATTAATTTTGGGGCAAGATGAGAAAATTGCTTATAAAAACTAATAATAAGGATTTGCTTGCAAAATATACTTTCTTAATACCTCTGCTGAGTATTCCCTTGTGGAAGACTTGCTGCTGTAGTTCGAACACCCCACATGACATCCGGGATCACGTCAGGCCCTTGATGATGGTGATGATGTGAGTGCAAAGAATGGTGTCCAGTTGACGCCCCAGCGTTATTTGATGCGTAATACGGAGTAGCTGATCCTCTTTGGTTGGGATTGTCTCCCCACATGGAAATTCCCGCAGCAGTTGCTGCTACAGCCGCGTTGAGGGCTGAAACTTATATAAATCACCAACTGATGTTAACCTTAATTACTGTTTGGTTTATTTTATTTTATTTTGTGCTACTCTGCAACAATCGAAGATTCTATCAATAATCAGTATTTAAGTTTAATTTAATTGACGATACTACTCAAACTCTACAATTCAATTCACCTGCTGCAGCGGCGGCGGCAGCCGAATGATGATGATTTACTAAATGTTCAGAATGATTATAAAACTGTCCCATTTGAAATAGAGATTGGGATATTGCACTTGAACTATGAGCAACTTGTTTATTATTGCTGCCTTTGGTGGATTGTTTAGCCATTTATAAAATAACAAATTTTTTAGAACAAGCACTAATCCAAGATCAACCTACTTCCTCTTGGAGACTGTAGTGAAAATGAAAGTTAGAAAGTCAATCTGTGATGCTGAACTGAATTGATTTTACATCTCTACCCTACCCTTTGTATTGTATTTGCTGTGTGTAGGCCTTGAAAGAGAAAGCACTCATTGTTCGACTCAATGGCATCTGCAGTAGATTTGGAAAGAAGGAAAGTAAAAGAAATTCAACCCTCTACATGTAAGAGTCAATTGCGCAATGAAGTCACTTTATTATGATTTTTATGCAGACTCGTATTAATAATATGACTGTACATCCCTTTATGTAGATAATAACTCATTTTCAAAACTTTAAGCAGTTTTACAAAATTTTGGAGTCCAAACACATTTCCGCAAAGAGAGTAAGCATAAAAAATAAAAACAATGTTCTGTTATATAATCTCAAGTTATAAAACACAAGGAAAAACATTTAATGAATTCGGGGCAACCATTGCAGTGACTTTCAGTTGTTTCACTTGTTGTTTGTCATCTTTGTGTCTTTTGTTAATATAGGATTTAATTGGTCACATCTTATTTGGGCATTATTCGATTATATTTGGGTACACCACACAAATCAACATTAATTTAGAGGGGCTGCAGGCGTACACTCTCGTTGGGTTTGAAGAAACGTAATTTTATGAAAATCTTTATGAAACAATCCAGACATTGAACGGTGAAATCTATCCCTTTTCCTTTATTTATATAATAATCTGGATTAGTAACGCAGTGGAGAATGTATAAAAAAGCAATTCTTCATATCGAATATCACACCCATATTGTGCGTTATTGACAAATTGGGAACCTCATGGTAGGAAAAGTAATAACTTTGTGACAGATCTTCAGCATTTTGACACATTGATCGGATTAAATTATTACTTTTGTTTGGACATTTTCACAGCTGGATAATTACTTAAATATGGAATTTGATATTATCAAATTTAAGGAATAAATAGGTTTGTTTTTATATTTCAGTGCTGATTTGTGCATTTGGACTCATTTTTAAATCATAGGGGGAACTTGAGAAATGCTCTGAGTTTTCTAATCACTTTGTGATCTTATTTAATGTTTACGACCACACACGCGACCAAACTTTTAAACTTTGTATAAGATTAAACTTTTAAAGCTTACTTTATAAGTGTTATCCTGGATGACAAATTTTAATCTCTATATACTACAACTTAACTTAAATAATTTAATTCCTTTTCCCAGGACTTTGTATGGAAATATATTTGATCTGAAATACGGAATGATCTTATCTATAAAGAATATTTAGAGTAATGATAGCATTAACATTTTCTTGTTCATAATATTAATGAGTAAAGATTTAATTTTGAGCTTTTTATAGTTAATTTCGATAACATTTATTTGGATGGACGGAATATTCCATCTTAAGTAAAACATGTGTTGTTGACGTTTAAGTTTCAAAATATTAATTTTACCTCAAACTATATAGTTTGCACATTGCACTTGTTTCGTTTCTATTCATTCTTGCGCAGGTTATTAAATTAATATTTGAAAAGATCGATGACAAGGAAGGGCAGATTTTCCTCTTTTGTTGCATACCATGTCGAATCACACAGCTTTCACGCGCATTTTTAAATTACGATTACGTAATATGAAGTTTCTTGGTCTGCCTTTACGGTATATCCAAACCATTAGTTTAGTATGCCATCCCTTCAAATACCTTATTCGGGGAATTTCTATGTTTGCTTTCGTAAAAAAGATGTGCCTCGCATCTCTCTTTCTGTTTTCATATAAATTGGCATTGTTGCAGCAGAAAGCTAAAGCTTATAAAAGCCAAGTTCCCTTCCCCACTTTCCCTGTCAGCAGCTGCATAAAATTCAATAAAAAGTTGTTCCAGCCTGGTTAGCCAGCCTGGAACAGCTTCCCGAATTTTCATTGGTTGGGGTTGCGTCAAATATAAAAAGTAGGCATGAGTTTCTTACTGATTTCCTTTATTTTACACCATTGTTTTTCCCGTGTTGTTGATGCGCTGTGGGTTATACAAACTTGAAACAAATTACAAACATACACGATAAAAACAAACTGTCTCCAAAAAAGTACATCGAAATAAAAAACGTTTTAAACTATTCACTTATACTTTAGCTATGATGAATATCTCTATACTAGACGATAAAATTTAGGAACTAACTACAAAATTATACACAAAATTAAGCCAGATTTATTATTAGCTGTTTGTAGCATCTTTACGATTTTACAAATGAACTGTGGAATAAGCCGGGGGTGGAACAACATCTTCATCCGTGACCGCGACATTTATTTGTCCTTCTAAAGTTCCAGGTTCCCTTTTTGAAAACTCTGTTGGCTTTTTAATAATTGTGTCGTAATCGGGGGCTGCAAATAATAACCATGTTATTACATTGCATTTGGAGGGAAACTAAAATGTTCACAATTTTTGCAATACTTACGAGAATCGTATAATGTCGAATGCATTTGAGCAACATTAAAAGAATCGCCAGATTCTGAGTCATTTGAAACCCCGTAGCTGGGAACAATTATAGTTTCCCTGTACACCAACGCTCCGTTTCGAGAAAGATCTGAAAGAAAACATCCAATTCATGCTATTATACTCGTTAAAGGAACTAAAAGTAATTGATTTAGTACATTTTCTCTCTTTTCTAAGTCTCCAAAACAGCAACGACATGAAAATAACAGGTACACTGAAGCTAACTAGTAGTAGCACAACTAACCTGTAAAGGGGAAGCCAAAATTAAGGTAAAATTACAGATATGACAAAATGACAAAGAAACTTATAAATCACTTTGTTTAAACTAACCTGCTGGTACTCATTCCATACCAATAATTATAACTGTAAGGCGTCGTTGTTAATTCAGTAGTAGTGCTTAGAGTTGTAATAGATGTTGTAGTGAGTTCGTCCCCATTGTCTTGTAGAACTTTTAATAGATCTTGATTGGCCCCACGTAAGTAGGATTCTTTGTCACTTTCACTCTCACCAATTCTAATCTTCTCTACGACATTGAAAATAGCTCGCTTTTCTCTTGCTCCTGTTTGTATTAATGACGTTTTTATTAAAGAGTAGTAGAATGAGCTGGGCTTAGCATCAGTGCATTTTTGTGCTATAGTTGATATAATAGTCAATAAAATTAAAAATTTGCTAATTTTAATAACAGAAAACATTTTTAATAGGAAAGTATTCAAGTTGATCCGCAAAAATCTGAATTTAACGGGGTTTGTTGATTGTAGCATAACCTTTAAACTAAAAGTAGCGCAGCTAATAGATAACATGGATATTGTCTATAAAAAGGTTATGTATTTAACTAAGGTTTGTATTTGGGAATTACATTTACCACACCTCTTATCTTTATCAATGTGGCAGATAGTGTAAATAGGAAAATCTGATATCGCAGCAAGTACATGATAATGAGTCAATTTGTAAAGTTAACTATTGTAAGAGCTAATTTTTTATCTCTGATAATGTAAATGGAAGCTCATTAGCAGTTGCATTTGACAAATTCCCGAATGAATAAAAACAGTTTTATATGTAGGTAAACCGAATTCAAAGCTATGGAATCTGGGAAGGTTTAATTAATTAATTTAGCATGGGCCATGTCACAATTTGCGTTTCCAAATGTTTTATCGTTTCCAAATAATCCTTTGATTAATCATAGATGAATTATTTTTCCTTATTTTACAATTACATCTTCCATGTTTTTCATTATCAATGGTCACGGTCAGCTAATTCATTCTATAAACAAATAAACTTTTTTGTAATGACGAGAGCAAGCATTACTTACATTAGCACATTCTGTTAAATAGTATGTATTGAATGATGTAATTCGCTGTAGAGATAAATTCTGACAGTATGACAAACAAGTTTTATTTCAATACAATCAAACCTATAGGATATACCCATGTATATCCATGAGATAGTAAAAGATAAGATCAGTAACAAAATAAAGTCACATTCATACGTAGATAAAAATAACTATTCGATAATGAAATTTCCCAGGTTTTACGTTCCTGGTTGGGACTCGTTGGTTTTTGATGGAACTGCGTTACCGTTGTTGAAAACAAGACCAAAGCTCGGAGTATACGGAGGGGGTGCAGGACTACTACAAAGCTCCCCCAGTGGCTGCTTAGTCAAATCCAGGTCATCGTAAGATGGAGCTAATACAAAATTGACAAAATATAATAAAAATAATTATTTTTTTTTCAGGAATAATTATTTAAAAAAAAGATATTTTAAAGAATTACTTACGCTTGTCATTCTCATATCTAAAAAATTCTGTTTCTTCTCCGACAACTCCAGCGCTCCATGGATGATGATGAAACGAAATAAAAGTAAATGTTTCGTCAGTTTCACCACCGTTAATTTGTAACGCTATTTAATTGTTGATAACGGCACATTAGCTTCCATTAAATATTAAAATCTAAGTAATGTCAGCAATAGCAATGAATAAACTAACTTCCTACAGAGGTAATATACATTTCACTTACAAAAGGGACTTGAGATTCCCCCAGGAGATCGAATTGCATTTGACGATGTTGAATCAAATAATTGCCCAAATACAATGCAACATATCACACATAAGCCAAATACTCCAGCCGCGCAACACATGAAAATTAGTAATTCCAGAATCACACTGCAAAATATTTAAAACCATGATTTGGTAATCGCTAAATATTAATTAGCAATTACTTGCATCAAACAGTTTCAATAAATACCATTTTATTACCTTCGCTTTCCTTCGCCAAAAAAGCTGCTTTCACCTGTCCCAACTTCTGCATCTTCTTCACTGTACTCTTCATCACAACAAGATTCATAGTTAATATTAATGTATTCAGTTCCACCAAACTCCTGCGAATCTTTTTCGATGCTTTCAAAATAATAATAGTCTTTTGAATTACTTATATCTTGATATGAGTATGAGGTTTTATGGAGAAAGACTACGAAGACTAAAAATATAATCCGTTTGTATCCAATCAAGTCAAAACTCATTTTTGAAGCGTTTAAACTTATAAATTCATTTCAAGCAATGAAAAGTGTAAAAAGACTGTAATTTAATGGGAAACGTACTAGACGTGTGATAAACTCATACTGGTTTGCTATTGGTTTATATTCTGAGTCACAAATCAAAATAACTGGTGGATGTAATGGAATCTGTACTTTGCGTATATAAATAATTCTTATCAGCACATTTAGTTCTATAATAAAAGCCACGCAATTTATGTAGATTGCAGCAAAGGTGTGTGCATTGTAAAGCAATTAAACATTTTGCAAGGTATATAGTTCATTGTAGAAAGCTAAGGAAAGCAATTCCGAGCTAATTCATTATACTTTTTATGCTACTGCTGATGGTAAGATAGCTTTCAAAGGAAGATTGCTAAAATACATTTTGATTCATTTGTGTATAACCTTCCATGGGATAATTTGATACGATCAGGGTTGCAATTACAATTTTGGCATTAAAAATCCAAAACGGAAATGGAATAGTGGTGTATAATTGTCTAGTCTACTAATAAATGGTACTTTGTCTTGTCTACCTATTTTCTCGTAAGCAATAGGTAAATATTAAACTGAAATTTTGCGAATGGATAAATGGATGACTTAACTACAAATCTGCAAAAAGCTTGAAAAACGTTTAAAGAAATCTGTGTTTGTCATTCTCTTGTCATCATTATGAGCAGTCGTAATCGTAAATCTATATAAAATAAACACAAACATAAACCAAGAATTAGCACAAAAAACGTTCGTTTTTGTTATCTTAAACAAATGTTTAAAACTGCAAGACATATATAAATGATTTCGAATTATATAGGTGCGCATACACATGCATTGCTTCAACTTGTGACTTCGTATTTGTTCGAACGTTGGGGTTTTTTAAGAATAAAATTAATATTCAAGATTGAAAATTTCCAAAATGAGAATTTTTTCCGGTTCAACAAATTTTTCTATATTTTTTAAATTTCTAATTTGAAACTATTTGCATAACTTTTTGTTAAAATTTGATCGATTTAATTATTGGCAAATTTTAATTTTCAGGTTTTACATTTCCAATTTTGTTCATATTGTTGGCTGGAGTAGATTCTCAACAGCAAGTTCCCAGTTCCAGAATAACTGTTTATATTTTTCCACCGGAAAGTTCCACTATTCTCGTGGGATGTTGGACCAATGCAACAAGCAGCTCATCATTATTTAATGGGCTACAAAACTTTAGCTATGTTGGCGAATTTACTTGGACTATAAGTTACAACAGTTATTTTCGGCCTTATGATGCATATTGGTGTGGGGAACGAACATTTTACCTCAGTTTTCTGTCTATGGGGATAGTGTAGCTCGGAATAACTCAGAATGGTTAATCAATGAAAGTGGGAAAAGAAGGGTGTCTTTGGATAGTAAATTTACCAACGACTTAAAAGCATCATGGTACGAAAATCCTTTTTAGACATTTTATATCCCAACTTTAACTTATATTAATATGTATTTAATAATTATTCTCAAAATACAGGTTTTCCACCACACATCCAGAGCATCAAAATTATGTTCCAAATTATGTTCCACTAAAAATTAAATCATAAATTACCTATTCCTTAACTTTTACATGGACAAGATAATTGTAGTCTTGAGTAGCTCATATATTAATGGCTATAAATTGTTTGCTTTAACAGTTTTTTAATATTAAATTAATGGTGTAAATATAATAAAAATAAAGTAAATTAACCTTATGACATTTTCGCCGCCCTTGGAAAGTAATTTTATATTAGATATATAAAAATGGTACAAAATGGTTGTAAAAATTGTATGCTTCAAGAAATTTCAATAGATTCTCTGCGAATTGCTTCCTTATAGGTAGGTGGCATCTCTTCTCTTTCCGAGTTTGATTCAAATGAATGTTGTTCCACAATAATATATTCGTAAGCAGGGGCTATAAAAACACCAGAGAGCTACTAAACTATGATTTAATTTAACGATCCGTAAAGTGAATTTAATTTTAATTCCTTACGTAAATCCGGTAATCTGTTTTTTGTTTTTATTTTTCCATTCCTTTGTGATCTTAACCGGCTTGAAGCTACGAAAGTTAAACGATGATGGTATAAAGCATTTTGATTAAACATGAAATGCCCAATACATTGAATTTATATGACAAATTTTAGTTGGACATTACCATTCAGCATGTTTTGAACCGTAGGGACTCCGGGGCAATTTAAAGCCCAACACACGCACCAGTACATAGCACAGAGACAAATTATAGTAGAGAATACTAATAGAAATCCAACAAAGAGGGCTATAACTCTAAAACAACAGTACACACTATTATTAAATATTAGTACACTAATTTTGACAGTTATAAAACTATTTAAGACTTCATTTGTACTTTAAGAAATTCTTGTCGTCCTCGTGCGTTTTGAATAAATTCTGGTGCTGATGTCCAACTTTTAAATTTTCTATAGAACTGTCATCAATTAAGACTTGTGATTCAGATGGAGAATGAATTGTCAGAGGGGATGAATAAGCTTGGTTTAATATTTGAAGCAATGTTGTGACTATCAGGGTAACTCTCCAAGTCAAGAAATCACACCTTCCACTCGACTTCAACTCACTCGAATTAACAAACATATTAATGAATTCCAATCACGGAGTGAAGGAATTTTTAGTATTGGTCTGTGAAAACAATTTAAACAGATTGAGCAATTACTAGTAATGAGCATTACTCCTTATTTGAGGAACAATATTAGCTAAAAACAGAGACACGGCGTTTAAAAACGTTTAAATGGAATGAATATTATAACAAAGAAAAAAATTGTTCCTCTATTTTAATTTGTTTACTAACGTTGTGCCAATATCGAAGTTTTTGTTTTGACTTTTCTCCTGTCAACGTCAATCTATCTATGAAGTTAGAAGTTAGAGGCAATGCGCATACTCTTTCTCTTTACTATCACCAGTTTAATCTGAAAACAATAATGATCATCATGCTATAAACCCAAAAGTGGTTTATTAACATGATGAAAAGGTAAAAACACCGTTATGTAAACATCCCCGATGAAAGCTTTGTCAGATTTGTATTTTGCTTGCTATTCCTCTTACAATCCTAATCTTCACGTGGTTCCCAATATTAATGAACTATGTCAATTTTTATAAATGAACTTTCAACTAAACAAAATGTGTTGAATAAGCGGTACTGACTGACTGCGCATTAAACCGGAGGCAATGAATGGTAACATAATAAGATTTTGAAGTTTCGAGAAAACAACACAGAATACTAGCGCGTAAATGAATTAGGTATGTAGGAATAAGGAATGGATTGCTGAAAAGTGTAACAAAATCAGATAATTTTGATTATATGCAATAATACCCATAATTATGGACTAAAAATTAACTATTTATAGCATAGAGGTTTTTAAATGATTCCGGAATACACAGTCATGTTGAACGTAAAATAAGTTCGTCTATTATTGAGTGATGGCAGCTTCCTGAGCTTACATTATCCGATCAAGCTATATTGTTGCAATTTTTTCTTCCTCAAAAATACAAACTGATTTTCTTGTTATCATGCTCTCTGTCGTGCTTATCGTTGGTATTTGATGGTGATAAAACTAATTTTATAGGAACTTCAGATGAAAACTGACGGAAATAGATATTTGCAAAAATTTACACCAACAGTCATTGTTCCATAATGTTTATTTTAGGACTGACTAATAATTGTGCAAGTAAAGTAATTATGAATAATGCTGTTGAGTCTAATATTGCAATAAATTTGAAGCGTTAAATAGCAAAGAAAATAAACATTTCAATGTTACTGTCGTGTGATGCTTTCTCTGCTACTTAAAGTGAACTTAAACTTACTAGTTTATATTGAAGCACCTGTAACATATAATTAGGGTAATTTGTTGCTGTATTCACCTATGACTTTCATTATTTTTACAATAATATTTAGGTACTAATGGTATAAATTATATCAGACATTGGCTTCTTCCTGGCATTTACTATAAGACGGTAAACACGATGAACGCTGAGTTGTTGATTGAATATTTGAAGAAGCTGCGATTGTGATACGTTCTTCTTCGGGTATGTTATTACTTTCTGGTCTTGACTCGGTAAAACGGGATGGCGAATACGGCGGAGCTAAACAAATCAAATTATAAAAATAAACTAAAATAGAATACTTCTTATGTTTAGTTATTTCGAAGCAACATGAGCTTAAGAAATTAGATATTGTATCTTAAGCTGGTAGCTCACGAGGAGATTCCGCAGAAGGAAGAAGTTGTGGAGCCCCGTACTGAAAATTGGAAAATGTATTTATTTGTGTGTTGGGCGAATGCCCTGCTCCTGTTGTTGATGACCCAACACCGTTATTGCGATTCACCTCATCATTAAGCTGATGATGATAACAATGACAAAGAATTGAATTTGAGCAAGGATGGTGATGGTTTAGATTGTGCTGACTAGCAGTGGCAAGCATTTCACAGGAATGACACTGCATTTGCCATAAAGGATTCACTAGTCCTGATGAGCCATTAAAATAACCTGATTGGTTTTGATTATGTAAGTCGAGAGCGGACAATGTATGTAAGCTTCTTGTTGATCCCGAGAAAGGCAAACCTTTAATAAATAATAAAGTATTTTGTAAACAAAAAGTTCGTTAAAAGTTACCCGAATAAAGAAAAATTACTTAAAATCGCAGCTTGAGATGATGCAGATGGTCGAACGTTACGGGGCCGATTTCCAGCTCTTGGTTTTAAAGTTTCTTTGCAACACGGAAGGTTCATAAGACAGAGAAATATCAATGCAACTAGCAAGACCGAGCCAGCTAGTGAAATTCCTATTACTGCACCAGCACTTAAACAATTAAATCAAATAATTCACAACTCACTAAGTGGAAACAATACATACGCATTTTTCTTCAAATTAAAAATTAGAATCTATTAGAAAACTTACTCGGGATGCATGTTAAAAACTTTCTTTACACTTGAGTAAAATGATGCTCTGTTGAATGTTTATGGTCTTTTTTTCCATTTACTAACAGATCTGAATATTTTTAAGTGACAATTCACTTCATATAAAATATTTTAATATTTTCTTAACCATGTATTTTATAACAATGTATACATTTAGTCCAGCAATCAGTACATTGTTCTTATGTAAAATAATAGACTGGCCATAAAGAATAAAACGGAAATCAATTGGGACAAACATGATAAAGCTGTTGACAATTGACTTTTCTATCCATTCCTTCCTTCTACCTTATATGTTGTTTACTTTGCCATATATTATGCGATAAGTAAATGTAGAAATGATAACTAAGAAATGACACAGTTTATGAATTCATAATATTTATTTACGCATAAGTAGCTGTGTATTATAATGTTTGGAAAGTCTTGTATGAGCATTATCAATAGGTCATAAATGATAACGACACTTTGCCAATAACAAATCTCGTCCGATTTATCAAAATATATACTAGGTGGGCTTAAAACTTTTTACAAGCTTTGTTTGCGGGCTTTTATATAAAAAATACTTTTTGGGGTAAAAAACGATTTTTGGCTATCTGTTGTGGTTGTGTTGCATGTGTACTGGAATGATTGATCCATTCAATAATAACGCATTTTCATCTTTTGGATTTGGAGAGTACCAGTTTAAATTTCCTTTTCGGTTTGATCTTATGGCAGCTGAGGCCAACGCCTGATAAGGATGTTGGACACGGTCCCTTCTAAGAATCACTTGCTCTTCCTTCTCTTCTAGTTTTTGTTCTGTAAAAATTTTGGTAAATGATTTATTCATTCGCTTTCGAAATACTTGGAATGCATAGGTTATTTACTTTGACAATAAATAGCTATATTGAAACAAACTTACTTCTCCTCATGAGTCGTTTGTAACAAAGATATGAAAGTCCTAATCCGATACCAAATAATGATAAAATTACGAGAAAAAACACAAATAAAACTAACACTGAATGACCTGTACTGGGCATTTTGGCTGCGTTTTTGTCATCCATTGATAAGTTATTGTCACTATCCATTTCTAAAAAAACTAAAAGGTATATGATATGAAACAAAAAGATGAGATGAGACACAAAACAAAACTTGATATAGGTACACGACTTTCAGTTACACGAAAATTGAGTGGATTTTATTTATTTATTACGTAGGAAAGGAAAGATATTTACGTAATCTCTTATCAAACTTCTATATTTAACAGACGACAAATACATACTATTTTAACACATTCCATCAAAATTCCCGATCCCGATACAAAACTATAAAAAATGTACAAAATGTAACTTTGTATTGATGTAGCACATGTAGGTAAGTGCAGTAATATACTTACTCATAATATTGCAAAAATAGTATTTTTATTCCCTGCAAAACCAAAATTAGGAACTTGAGGTTTTCCTTGAATCTCTCTTCCTGTGCAAACTTTGTTGACTACATTCATGCCGCATGTCATATTTCATTTGATATTTTCATTTTTGCAAACGGATTAAAATGAACAATTTAGTTTTTAGTTAATTTGATTTAGATAAATCGATAAATCAGAATGAAGGTTAAAATATAAAAATCTAAATTACAAAATTAAAAGTACAACATTGAGGTAACGACGTATGTCCAAATGAATTAGATTTGGTCTTATATTTTGTAAATAATAAAGTTTTTAAAATGTTTGAATTATTGACAACGGCTTGAGTCATTATACATGATTGATTTTATTTTGTACAGTTCCGTTGTACTAATCATTTCTGGCTGTATACAATTGTCACATTTTCTATTTAACAGAGGATTTTTAAACGTATGAAACCAGACACTCAGATTCTCATAAACATGTCTATATTTAAAATCTTCGTCTGTATTCAACTTTGACACATACTCTTTCATTTTAACATAATCGTGGCATTGATTTATGTAGGTGTCTGTCGTCAAATTGTAGAACTGCCTCCACTCAAAATATTTAAAATACTGTTCAGGATTCCCATCTAAATATTTGAGGTAATCAGCAAGAGCTTCAATAGTAGGAAAATCCAAAGCGTTAATATAAGAGTTTGGTGGAGCATTCATCTTTATGTCCACATCCCCTAAAGCATATACAACTGGGACCATGCCATGAAGTAGACCGTTGTAAATTTTTTCCGTTACATAGCCTTCACATAAAGCGTTTTCAAATGCTAGATAAAATTTGTACGACTCTCCTAAACTGCTGAAACAACTTCCTCCCTTTTCACAAAAAGGCCTTCCACATTTGCCATAAGTGTGTATTTGTATTCCAAGTAATTTAAGATTTCTAACCAAAGTATTTCGTTTACTTCGTTGATATAAGCAATTTGATGCGACCCACGCAGCAAGGGTTTGTTTCTTACTGTCAAGAAATTAAGTCAAGAGTCTGTTATTATACAAATCCATGCATAAATTTTGCATTATTTTGCACTATTTCAAACTATTAGACCATAACCTTAAGAATTCCTTTGAAAATGTACTGCCATAAACCCAGCGGGTATCAATTTTCTCATACTTTGCGAATGATTCCGTAAAGTTGGGATGAATAAAGGAATCTCCTCGGAAGCTCCATGTCCAGTTAAATAATCCATCCATGATGCTCTGACCATTCAAAAGGAACATGGGGTAATGTATGGAAGCTTCAAACATGGCCAAAATCCAAGGTACATCCTTATTACGGGTATTTGGAAGTTGCACGTTTTCACTTAATGGCAGATTTTAAAACAAGTTTTATTTTTGGTTTAATATACTTACTATCTAATAATTTTGAAATGCATACCTCTTCAAATCCACGTATTGAAACACGATAGCATCAGCGTCTTCATAGTCTGATTTATTGGAAGTTACTATAAAATCTTGGCTGCATTCAGTTCGTATGAAGCCACTACCATTCCCAAACCACTTAGTCCAGAATAAGATTTTGAAAGGTTTTTTCAAAAAGTGATTTTCAATTTTTAAATGTAGGTTGGAGTTAATATGGTTAAGCCCACGGGCAATTCCGTAACTTTTAAATTTTAAAATTCCTTTTCTTGCCACTTCTGCATATCTGTAGATTAAGAAAGTGGATGCTAATGCAATAACAATTATACACAAAAGACAATTCCTTTTACTAATTAAAACATCTAATTTTAAAACATGTGATTCAAAATCCGTTTGAGATCCTTTAGCCATTTCTCAATATTTTAATGATGCTTTAAATAATCTAAAGTTTGTTGATCTGACTTGAATTAGAGCTGTACCAGCAAAAAAAAACTTTATGCATCTTTTCAAATACAATATAAAACTACTATGTACTGAACAAAATACGTAATAGAGAAAAAGTTCAATGTTTTCCATCTATAGAAATAGCATTCATTACCTTAAAAGTTAATGTTTGTTTTGCTCGGATAAGTAAATACAGTCGAAACTCGATATAGCGTACCTAGATATAACGATCGCTGCGGTATAACGATCCCTACCTATGTCGCCCGAATCGACCTAATGGAGGCACCAATACACATAACGACCCTAG
>JAANSO010000741.1:0-23916 GCA_036507315.1 Lepidocyrtus fimetarius
ACTCTCCTCTCTGATTAACTCTCAATCAAAAAATAATTACAAAGCAGGGGTAAACAATACACCCACAACAACTTAAGCTATACACCTGTCAACTTGTGGCGAGCACAATGTATTCCTGACAATGTAAACTGACACGCAAGTAATCTTCCCGGTTTTTTGGTGGTTACGCCGTTCGTGATATTATTGGTAACTCAAAAACAATGGTTTAAATAAATATGAAAACGAATCTTAATCACTTTTTTCTTCTATTCTTCCTTGTGCAACTGAAACTTCCATTCTTCTTCCTTTCATAGTACTTAATACACTTTTGTCATCGTTTATCTTCATCAAATCCATTAATGCTTTACATGAATAGCCACTTTATCATAATCATCAAGCCCATTTTGAACAAGGAAATCCCAATGAGAAGTTTTGCAGAATCCTTTTAAAGGAAAGTTTTTCGCAGGAATATATATTGCAGATAAATCCACCCATACTGATCATCTATTTATTTTAAAGCGACATGAGCAGACTACCTACCATTCCTACGCCCGATTAAATAAGTCTAATCAAAACAAATCCTTGCATCTTATTATTACAATTACAGTCAAATATCATCAGTCATTTGTTCTGATGAGTACTTCAGTTGATCATCGGTGGAAGCAAAATAAAACGTTGGAAATAATGATGGTCCATGACCTATGAAAAGAAGGGAGGTTGATGGCATAATCAACGCCAAAGTGAATTTTGCTATCAGCAAAGTTGCCAACTCTTACTTTCTGTACTTTGCTCATTCATGCATTAAATATTTGTATGAAGAACAAAACGTGTCATGTAATCAAGATCGATTTAAAAAATTGCGCAACACTCCAAACATTCAAGCAAGCTTTAAAAGAGGCTGGTACGGCGAAAGAGTCTATTTATCATCGAATAAAAGAAAACCTTCGGTTTGCTCTTCTTCGCACCAAAATCCATATCGATATCTTTGGAGAAAACCCTTTTTAAAATGTACTTTAAGTGTATTTGTTTCATTTGTATTCTATCAAATTGACGTACGTGGAAACTTTTTTGTTAGAATTGTTCATCTTATCATTAACATAGCTTTCTCTGTGTACCTTAAATAATTTAAGCAGAAAAATTGAAACAATAAAATCCATGACATAATCTTATCGCTCTCTTTTTAATTTTTTGTTTCACAAAGAAGTGATCGTACCAACAAGCAAAGTACCAAATGTGAGCATTATATTAAATTTGTACTGTACTGAAGACCAAAGATCTCAATCGATTTCGTCATTATGACGAGTAATTTTTTTGTAGTTTTATTCCCATAAATATTGAACTTTATTTAGATGCCGTTGGGTATTCAGAGATTTTTAGTCTCCACCTTCTCCTCCTCCAAATCCAGATCAACAAAACTTTGATTTGAAGCAGAGCTGAAATGAATAGTTCACACATGTAACTTACTTGCAAGTCATCGTTTATAGCCTGCAGTAGTCATTAAGCAAAGATATTAAAACAGACCGTGAATACGACCTCAAGACGCCAGGTCAAATGTCAGTTTCTTTGTTCAATTACATTCTAAATTAATCTACATGAGTACATTATTATCCTGCTGAATATTATTTTATAAATTTTTGTCCAGTACTTACTAAACCTAAATAATGAATCTTGCATTTTATTGCAACGAGTCATGCTATAGTGAAATTTTCTTACCACAATCGATATATTATTTTCGTCATAAAACAATCAGAACTGAAATTAGTCATGAAAAGAATCATTTGTAGGTAAGATTTTAAAAAACATTTTAATTTTAAGTGGTTTCGACATTTATATTTTCTTCTTTGTTTCATATCTTTTTTAACTAATTAAGGGATCATGCCGGGAAAACGGCCCTTCCCTGGTAGGTTATAATAATTAAAACGCAGTAGTTTTTCATGCAACTTTATATAATAAATAATACATATTTTGTCGATTTTACACTTTAGATGTGTAATTTTTCTATAGGTTTATGCATAATGTTTTTACATTGAACCAGCTTGTTATGGTGTGTGCTCATGAGAGATCTTCCTTTTATTGTCTTAGGTTATTCTTCAACTGCACGAGAAAAAAAGAATAATTAAAATTCTATTTTGCAACCTTTTTGTTTTTATTTGGTGACTGACTTTTCCCTAAAGCATCATTTTCTCTTCCTGTGTTTCGGAAGGATAAGGTTCGGCAAGCATTTGCCTAAGCCAGGCAGCACAGTTCTCACTGCATTACAATTTACGATGATCATAATAATAGATCAAATATAAACTGTATCTTTTATTATATAGATTAAGGGGTTTCAGGAAACGGTTACATTTTTTGTTATCCCTTTAAAAAAGAACGGATAAAATTGGATATTAGTGAATAAATTGCTGCCCTTGCTTAAACTATCAAACTGTTTTCTTCTTACATCACTAAAATTACAATTTTTTGGATAACGTGGTTCCTTTAATTTTTGTGCAGCTAAATATAATTTCATGCTAAGAAAGAACTGTTCGGAATGCCCTATTTATTAAAACTGATTGATAATTGTAACCTTTATTCGCAACGCAATAAAGTTATTTAAAAATAAACTTTACTATTAAAGCTATTTAACTTATAAGAATGAATACAAAGGGATTTAGAGTAGTATTTTTAAAAACGTAAATCTTGAGTTCACGTAACTCTAAAGATGCTTTTCTGCTCTTAAATAATAGCGTAATAGGTTGGTTGGCTACGCCTGACAGTCTTGTTTTGCATCAACAAGATCAGTAAAAGCCAAGAAGAAACGCAATTGACTAGTCAAAGTGCACATGGCTCAGTTTGATGACCATTTTGCTCTGATCTTATTCTTGTTTGCATTTCATTATATTGCATGATCATCCATTTAATACAGGACTGGGTGGACCGTGTATAATTCAAACGGTTTAGTAGAAACCTGAGAAAACATAAAGTCAAAAGAACCAGGTTTTATTCATGAAATAAAATTACATGCAGTAGAGTTGGTTATAAAATGGAATGTAATGAAAAGTGCCAGGAAAAGGAAAGTATGGAAAGGCAAATTATTAGGAAGACTACACCTTCTTACAGACTTTTTTTGACGTGATGCTCATATTATTTTGTAGATACTTTAAAATTTCAAACCATTCTCAGTTTCTGCTTTCTTTGGTAAGAAAAATACGACCTAACATGCAATGCAAGGTATCATCTCCGTTTCATAATGAAGAAAGGAAGCCCAAGCCCCGAAGAGGATCGACTATTTTCATTCTTTCATAATATTCTTTCATCATCTCCCTGTAGAAAAGTAAAAAAGTCCGACTCACCACCACTACCGCTACCACCATCACGGTTTGCTCAGTTTTCAGGATGAAACCAATATAAGACGGAGTTTATGAAATGAATAAAAGATTCTGGTCTTGCCTGGTCCACTCTCAGTCCGCCGGCAGAATCTTCGTTGACCAGCCCAGGAAGAAAATAGGAGGCAGGTTGACTTTTTAACTTTAGTTGTGCAACTAGAGAAAAAACCAGCTCGCGTTATGTAATAAATAAGTATATTTTTATGATAAATTCATTTCTCGAGGTTTTCCTTTTCTTGTATAAACAAGGAAGAGTTGAAAGTGTTGTTATTTCTGAAGAAAACCTTTCTGGACAGGTTTCATCCCTACTTATCAACATTTTGATTTATAAAAAGGGCGTATCAGTCTTAGTTCTGCACTAATTCGCTCATCTGGAACTCTTTTTTTCCTCGTGAAAATCACCCAACTCTAAAATCTTTCTGGACAGGTTTCATCCCTACTTATCAACATTTTGATTTATAAAAAGGGCGTATCAGTCTTAGTTCTGCACTAATTCGCTCATCTGGAACTCTTTTTTTCCTCGTGAAATCACCCAACTCTTGATTAACAATCAAAACTATTTATTATACCCATTCATTAACAATCAACAGTGCTCCCATTCGCAAATAACAATTGCTCCTTTTGTTTGTTTCTGATGATACTTTTCGCCTGAAAAGATGTGACAATATTCAAACAAAGCCAATCACGTTATACGGAAAATTCATCACGTTGCCCCTACCTAGAGCTAATCAGCTCCAATCTACCTTTGCATTTATCTTCTGGAGCAAAAAACATATGAAGATTAAAGGTAAGACTGGAAAATTTAACTCTTCCAATTTATTCTATGAAAAGTAAATTATAAATTTGACGCATTACGTAAGCATTTGGTATTTTTCATTGTTCATCAGTTCGTTTAGTTTTGTAGAAAAACAAACTAATCTAATTCAAGTAACAAAGAACGTTTACATTGGTTGTTTTTTAAAATCGAGGTTACAAGATCGTTCTCGTAAAAAACATTAAAAGTGACACTGGATGTTATTTAAAATCCACTTGACAAGGCTCTATGACTTTACTTAAAAACTCGCTCCGGCGTANGAGGTTACAAGATCGTTCTCGTAAAAAACATTAAAAGTGACACTGGATGTTATTTAAAATCCACTTGACAAGGCTCTATGACTTTACTTAAAAACTCGCTCCGGCGTAGCAAAAGAAAAAAGGTGCTCATGATCATTATTTTTCCTTTTGTGCGTGAGGAAGGAACTCATTCAATCCGCATGTCTTCCTTTTGTGCATAGCTATTATCCCGTTCAGTACATTAACATCCGTAATAAGAACAAGTTGAAAAGTAATTCACAAGATGATCGTTTTAACCGAGTAAAAGAATTACTTCTGCCTTCTCCTGGCTCTTTTGATTTTACCTGCTAGCTCCCAATCGTTGACGCTGCGGATACTCAAACTTCTACTTGTTTCTATAATATCTAAATATTCTTATAATAAAGAGCTATTGCTGTTCTATGTTCAAGAAAAGTACTTAAATCATCATCTTAACGACGTGGGGCTGGCAGAAATGTTTGTTTTGTCCAAATGCGTGATGTTCTTTTTGTTTTACATTTTCTTATTATATTATTACTACTATATAATAGTAACAAAACAAGAAAATGAAAAAATATTTTCCTTACTAGTATTTTATGTAGACATTCTCCATAATTTTATGTTGAAGAGAAACTAACTGCCGCTTGCACTAAATTGACCGGAGATGTTCCAAAGGGAATGGAAAGATCTTCAAAGCGTTTTTTGTTATTTGCTCTTAGCCCGGCCTTAATGTCAAAATAATGCACCAGATATTTTATTCTTTGTTGATGCCTTCTACTTTCACGTCACAGTAATTTCAACAGATAGGATTTTTTAAGAATGACAGGGTAAATATGACGATGCGATGAGGATAAGTATTCAATATTCAATATGCCTCATTTTTACTGCTCAAGTTAGACTTATACCTCCCATCTCATTAATACACAGAAGCTTTACACAATGGCTTTTAATAAATGGATTCCGGAGAGGTAGGCTCTAAACCATTTATAGCTTTTAAAATCAAATACCAAAATGAATAGAGAATTACTCAGTTTGAATGAGATAGTATCAAAAAAGTAAAAGCATTTTAAAAGTTTTTCTTGAGAAGATGTGATGTGGTCACTCACGTGTAGTAGATGAGATAGGATTACGATCGTCTTGTTGATCATCATGATTGTCAAAAGTACGGAACAACCAAGCAAGCAAAGTATTGTGTATACAATAAAACGCAGACTTGCACAGATCTTAAAATGGAATTTAATTTGAGGTGATTTAACAGTAAAAATGGATTTTGAAAGGTGTATTGTATGCATTTACATAGAAATACTTACTTTGTTCAAATAGATGCAGCTCTGCTAGATCAGCCAAATCATCTCACTCACACGCACCAGTAAGACGAAGTGAATATCTAACAAGCATTGCTTCACCAATTACTGAACCAAAAGTGCGTATCCATCGTAAAACTGACATTTTTGCTTTTGGTCATGTACGAAATCATTATCATCGACATTTTTACCCTCGCTACCTCGACTTGTAACCGATAGATTGTGATTTTGAACTTGATTTTGAGATAAGTGATATGCAAAAATTTGTGCGTTTACGACTTTTAGTGCAATGACCAGAAGTGGTCAAATTATGCTTAAACTAAGCTCGTGGGCTAAGAAATAAAAACAATGCCTAGTGTAAAAGAGCCAAATGCTTTTGTTTTATCATATGTAGTATATGTTTGAAATTTATTTTATTGAACAATTTAATATAAAAGTTATTAAATTCATTTTTGAAACACTTGAAAGTGTTTTCAATAAAACAAACCTAAAATTTTTTACACACACCTTTTTATCCAATCATCTATTCAAACTTTAATATTTACTAACATCTGCCATTCAGTTTGATTGAATTTTTTCCATTTGGGTCTAAAGTGAGGAGGGAGAAGTTCAAACTATGGTCCCCTACCCTTAATTTTACAGGAGTATCAATTCTATCATACTTGGAAAATGACGAAACATTTATTATTTCCAAAATTGAAATTTTTTCGTATTTTCAAATTATGTTTTACATTAGAAATGGTACTTTCAATTTAATATTATGTGAACCTCCACCGGAGCCTTAAGTATTAAACCATGAGGTAATAATCATAAAACAGTCTGCGTTTCATTCATGGTCAATCAAATTAATACGGATCAAACAAAGAACTACAAGATTGAAAACATTTGAAGTCTCCAGCAAGCAATAATACTTAATAGATGTCCAAATCATTGTTGTTTCATAGCCACTATAAAGATAAACTAAAGAGATGGACATGGGAAAATAAGTATCATTCAAACAGTGATGATTGCAAGACATGTCATGGCTGTGGTGGTACTGATAGGATTTTGATTATGATAAGTAGTACAAGTACTACTAGTGGTTGCATTTCTGGACATGAATGTAAAAGTTTAATAAACGAATTCAATTTTATTATATATTCAGGTCTGTCATATTTTGATGTTTTATTAGCAAGTAGCTTTATAAAAACGTGAAGACAAGGAAGACATGAGCATTACAACTATCTCTACTGGATAAAACGCAATGCAGCTAATTCAAATTTATGACTTAAGATCCACCTGTAAACCTCTAATTCTTTCTACAAGTAGTATATAGCCGATAAGAGAAAACAAAATCTTAGGAATATTAATGAAGGCTGCTGAAGATCAAATCTGAAGAAGTAAAATTGTGTTCCCTTCAATGTAACCTGTCAGTATTTACTCTGTTACGAATGCTTTATTAGTAGCCACCAACTTTTACAAAGTGCAAAATTCAAACTGAATTGTTGCATAAGAAGTAAGAAACGAGCAGGCAATTATTGTTATATAGCTTCACATATTATATTACTATTGACTTGCCTTGAATAAATAGTGTTCATGGCTTTATTCAAGATTACAAGCAGTTTACAAATTCAGTAGGATTGGAGAATTTTATTGTTGCTGTAATTGTTATTCTAATAACTTTACTACATATTAACCAAAAAATCTAACAAAATTTTACGCAATAGCCATAAATGCGTTTATGATTTTGCATTTGGTTTAACATTCCTATTATGATAATATGCAAATGTTTTGCTTTTTTAAGTAATTTATTTGCCACAATAGTTACACCCTCGTTTGCATATGTACAACTTCTGTAGCAAAGTACATTTCAACAAGATATGTACACGCAGAAAGTTGTGTATATGTTCAAAACGTGCAAATGAAAGAGTAAACTTTGGGCTCGTTAATAAATCTTTAAGATGCAAAACTGGATAGAGCCAGTCTTTAGTTTGTACGCACAGCTTTGAAAAAATATCTGAACAATGCAATGTATTACCATTCATGAAACGTTGCACCAAGAAAAGTTGCACGTGCGTAGGAAGACTACAGTTGGTACTGGTACCATGAAAGCCTAAATGGAAGTAGTAAAAGGGAAACAATTGCGTTATGTTTGGCATTGTCAAAACAAAAATGCGGATTTGATAAATGTAGCGGATTTTCAGAGTTGAATGTGCGTAAGATGATGATGCGTGGGCAAGTGTGAGAAAATTATGAAAAGTAAAGAGTCGTTTCATTATCGTCTATTACCAATAAAGTGTAAACTTAAAGTTCGTTTAACTGCCTTGCTTGAAAACAAATTCATAACATAATAGCAGTATGCATTCATGTGCAATAAATAAGAGAATTTGTTTGCTTTAGGAAAATAATTAAATGTTTGCTGAAGCTTAATGAAGCAAAATTACGAATGTTACACCTTTACTCTCATCACCAAAAGCTAAAACGTAACTTAAACCAAGCCCCTGCTGAGAGTAAAGTTTGGATTCTCAATTACTTGGTGATTAGTTTGCAAATGGCAAATAAATCTACTAGCTTGGTACAAAGTTGCCTTTTTATTTGTTCTATAATTTACATAGATGTTGCATTGTAACAGTGTTTATTTGCAGTAACAATGAATTTTGCATGTTTGTTAAAAACACAAGTGTACTTAAATTTATTTTTCATAACTTTAATCAAAGTTTACATTTCTTATTTTCATCTGTAAAATTTTTTCATGAGAAATTCTAAAGTAAGGATTGCAAACAGACTTGAATGCTTTGTATGGCCATTAAAAAGGTGTTCCACGAATTATCCTGGATTTATCGTGGAAATCCATTTAAAAACTTATGTAGTGGAATGTACTTAACATTAACATAACATCTGTCGTTTTTTAGATTTCATCCTCTTCTTGAGAACTTTGTTAAATATTAATATAAAATTAAATATTGTTGTATTTGCAAGATATAAACTGTACTTCACCTCGCAATTACTTATGCTAGTCGCTTTTTCAAATATTTTAAAGTATTGTCCTATTCAACCACAAATCATTTCCATTACGTCAAGTTATTTCAGTTGAATTTCTGATGTTAAGATATATCCATGTTTTGCATAAAAATTCACATAGTCTGCTTGATTATGATTCATTCACGTGGTATTAGAGAAAAAGAGACGGTTAAAGTTTTTTTTTACATTGAAGTATTGTTTCGTTTCTTCCATTCACCAGATTAAATGAATAGTTTCAATCTGACTAATATTACGCACTATGCGTGCTGGTTGCTTCTCAAGTCGAGATTGTTTGTGATACTAATGAAGATGAGCTACACTGGAATGAGGTCTTTAGTCTTTGTGGCACCAACATTTGAGCCGCTCGATTAAGAAGTCATGCATGGATCTATCACACAACAACGTCTTCGTAAATGAAGATGATAGCTTGAGATTGTTAGCATATGTTAGCTTCAACTTAAGTTTTTATGCAATATATCTATTTGAAGAGAAATATAATCGACGATAATACAAAAAACCTACATATTTTAATCACAGGAATTGTTTTCTTTTACGCAGGTTTGCAGTTTTTTCTCAAAGCTTATACTTTCCTCGCTCTCCTTAATAATTTGTATGCTTTTATCCTCATTTTTGAAAAATCTTGTATAGAAAGTTATGGACATCAACCCTAAAAAGTGTAAAAGTTTCTTTGTTCGGTAAAAGACGAAATAGATGCCTATCGATTGGTGGTGGCTACTTCATCCATACTTTCTTTTCCATGGCTTATGGATGAAATGAATGTGAAGGAAAGAAGTATATTTTAAGAGAAATATAGTCACAATAAAGAACCTTTTACCGTAGTATACTACATAAGCCCTGCTGCAGTAACCCTTTACAGTTGTTTTGTTATACTCATGCTCATATTTTTGTTCCGCCATAAAACACTTATAGCCACTTAGTAGTTATTATTCTAATAAAACAAGTTTAATCCAGCAATAAAGATCATATGCCATACTTTAAGTCGCTTAAATGAGAGTATTGTCTATCTTTTTATAAAAGGAAGGATCCTTATTTTTATTAAAAGGAAGGATCCTTCCCGACAATGGGATTTCGGTTGTCAACTAACAGCACAGTAAAAGTTTCTTGCAGAAGCAAGAATTCTTTATACCACGACATGATGTCAATTTCATATTAAATTCATAAACTTTCAGCTTCAAAAAAGTTAGTTAATTTTGCCTGTGGCTAAGGCATTTATAGATTTGAAATATTTATACCTGCTTACACAACAAGAGAAGAAACTTGTTTCTATAATAATCATTTTTATTAATTTTGATGTAATTAGTTCACAGGATTGCATGACAAGACAACATTCATTAAAAGGTACTTATAAAAGTGAGAAAAAAGAGTGAATTAACAAATTCAATTTCCACTGCGCTTTCTGAATTTTGTGACTCTTTGCATGCCCGTTAAATGGACGTTGCCACCTATTTAGCAGTCAACAATTCGATCGTTCGAGTCAAAATGCCCGTTTGTTGCACTCGACTCTTATAATAGCTGTACTACAAAATAAAAATGCAGCCGTAAGATGTTGATGCAAGTATTTAAGTACGTGTCAATCTGATATCAGTTTCTTCAATTCAAAATGAGTCAAGTTCGTGGTAAGAAAATTCCAATCGTAATTCACAAGTTTCGTCGTAGTAAAAGGTACAATAAAATCGTGAGCAACTTTGACATAATGATATTGATAAAAAGTAGAATACGTAGTATTTGAAATATTCACACAGAAAGTTGTATATTTTTAAAACATACACTTGCTCATCGAAAATAATTTGGTTTCTCTTATTTTGTTATTAGTTTTGCGCGTTTTTCAATGCATTTTTTCGTGAGTTAGAAAAATTCTTTGGTACAAACAATTTTTGAAGATGGAACAAGCAGTGCAACCTTTCACAAAAACGTCAGATCACATGTGCGTACCTATGCCAAGTTCCCTTTTTAAATACTTTCATTCACTGCTTAAGTCTGAATTTAACTCTAAAACCATGTAGTTATGCACAAAGCAGCTAGGCAAGTTTCTTTAAAGTCTTAACTTGAAAGTTTGTACGATAATGGAGAAAAACCTGAATTATTTTCCTGAGCTGACTCAAGCTTCAAAGGGGTAGAAAAACATTGCTTAATAGCTGTTTGCCACACCAAGTCTGCACCTATAGCAAAGAAATATCGTTAAAACTTTTTTGACATTCAAAAAATGTCATTATAACTTTGCTCATCATTACTGTCAGTTCGTTCATTCATTGATTGCATCACACTTCATGAAAGTGCACACATTTTATTTGAATAAAATTTGCAATTCAAAATTGTAACCAACTAAACAATATTTACCTTGCATGGCAATATTTAGCAAAGCCTTGACAAAGTGACGGGATTAAAGTTTTATCAGCATAAAATATTGCACTACTATTCAAATCTTTTAAAGATATTTGATTCAATTTACATTGCATTAAATAAAGCGTTTGCTAAAAATTTGATTTTTTCGTTTTACATAAAATGTAAAGTTGATTCAAGTCGGTGTAAAAAGTTTTCAAAACGAACCTTAAATCAATTTTTTGCAGGCACGTTATCTCTACTAATAATATTAATAATATTACCTACTTTATATTTAAAATGTTAAATTTTGCCCAAATAAATATCAATATTAACAAATCGATAGTTTTGAAATGATACCTTAGCGAATTGATGAGCTCCTATCATAAAACTTGATATGTGCATGTTACATACCTACTTTTATAATTAAAATGCATCCTGAGGAACCACTTTCACTAGTTTTCGCTTAATTTATACAAAGGGTAGCAAATTTATTTTCAGATAATTCTAAAGAGAAATAACCTGATACCTTGGTAAAAGAAGAACAAAACCGAAAAATTTGTACCCTAGACGTAAATTGCAATTGTATGTTATTTTGCTACCTGTTCACAGAACAAGATGAACACACATTGTTGGTCATAAATTCTCACTCAAAACATCTTATTTACAAATTTTAATTTTAATTACTGCATAAAAACAAAAATAAATGACTAATAGTTTATTTTGTAAGTCATACAAGTAGTTAAATCCTAGCCGCGCGCAGGCGCAAGGACAAAGAAGGTACCACGGACTGTTTTCTTTGTTCGTTTTTTAAAAATAAACCTTGCAAAGCTTTTAACTTTATTTTTCGTAATTGTTTGCAAATAAAACGACCTCACAAACAGATTATTTTTAATATTATGAGTCACAATGGCTAAAAGTCATTGGAAAACGTTGATGACGAATATGAAAGCATTTGAATATTATTTGCAATTTTACTAGCATTGTATTTGTTATGTAAATGAAACGGCGTGTCATGGCAGGGCAATGCTCGATTTATTTAGAATTACGCATCTAAAAGAATTAAAATCTTACCGCAAAGTTGTTTTCGGCACATCTACATCTCATTTATACTGAAATGTGTGTTGTTTAGTAAGTTGACGACAAGAGATTATTTTTAGGTAGAAAAAATACTACGCAGCTTTCTCTGTTTTTATAACGTCATTTCGTGATTCAGATAAAATTACAAGATTGACCATTCTCAGGAAAACTTCCTTCATTGTACAGCAAGTGTCCACCCTTTATGATAAAAACAAGCGCAATGTGATGGTCATTCCTGATAGCATAATCATTTTGAAAGAAAAGGATGGAAGGAATCATGCTGACAGGAAGGTATTTTCTGCTCCTGATATTTTTTCACCGACAAATACCTTTCTACATAACGAAAAAATGGTCACCTGAAGCTTAATGATTACATAAGAATTGTTCTTTTTAGCTATTGCAGTATAGTAGAAGCTAGAATAAAGATGATAAATGATGAATTATTTCATTTATTACACGCCCTTTTCTCAACCGACGGATCCGAACCTTCCCCATCAAAATATCATCAAAGGCTTTCTACCTACTAGTACCTATTTTCTGTTAAATCTTTTTCATAAATGCATTGAAGATGTATTGCTCTGCATTGTATCAGAAAAATAATCTTTTATGTCTTCTTAATCATCAACATGTATTTTTTATCTTACACCAATATTGAGCACCATCGATTTTTGCTGGTATTCTAACATGCTTTTCAAAATGAATTGCTAAATTTTAATGATCTATTCATGAAAATATGAATAACGGAAAGGTAAGTTTTGCAGTCTGTGTTTAAAGTTGATTCATTCACCTACCGTGTTCCATTACTGTAGATGATTTAATTGATGATTTAAGAGGATGAACACAAGTCAGTTTTTATTTTATTATCAAGTTTTATTACCTATACGATAATGCCATTCATGCATAAAAATATTGTAAAACGAATACTGTTGAGGCAGTTTTAAATAAATTAAACAAAACCAAATAGTGATGCAGTGACTGTCAGGATCGTATCATTTTAGTGTGTGTTTTCAGGTTAACAAATATATAAACAAATATATAATATAAAAACGGGCAACAATAGGCAATGTGTGAGCACATTGCAGATATATTTAGTAATATAGCAAAATGTTGTTATGAATGTCTTTGACCTTTCTGTTTCTCTGTTTCACAGTAGCTTCATTGTAGGAAATATGTATAAGTTTGAATGCATATGCTTAGGTGTATGATACATATAGATAAATAGTTAGAACATCCAATTGTTGAAAATAGCTCCTTTTAAACATCTCTATAATTTGGTTTTTATTTCTGCATAAAACGAGCTCCACCCTCCAGTCGACCTTGCTTTTCTTCTTCATCAAACCAATTCTAACTCTTCTTCTCACTTCATGTATTCCCACTCTATCATGTAAAGATACTGTTTTAAATGCATATTATATGAACAAGAAGAAAAACTATTGCAGCAACAAGCGCTCATCCTGAATTCATTTTTTTACTACTATTACTCACAACATGTATCTGTCCAAATTTTTCCAATTGCTCTTTGTTTGCTCTTGCCCGCAGCAAACCAGCTAGTAGTTTAATATTTTTTATCTCAAATAATGTAAAATCTATCAAAGCAAAACTTCAAACTGTCGATGAAAATTGTACACATATTTTATGTATTGTTTTATTCATAATGAAGTATCCATTATACTGGATTTTCATGCCTAAAACAGTAAAATGCTTCTTTATTGACTTGCTCATTTTCAATTAGCAAATTTATCGCCTCCTTCACTCCATGAAATCTTTTCTGCTTTATTTGGATGTTTCGACTTGCTATTGACTAAATCTGGCTTGCCATTTTAAAAATAAACATGTTGCTTCAGTTTTAGCAAAAAATTCAAATCTTTCATAGGTACACAATAACGTACACAAGGATTTATGCTTGCAATTGATTAGTTTACCAAATTAAATTTTAAGGTGTCGGCTGGTGCATGATCTGATCTGAAACACTTTCTTACACTCATGAGAGTTCATTAACATCCGATCCGAAGGCAAAATTAAAATAATTTTTACACTTTTTAAAGGGATTCAATAATTTCGTAATTCTAGAATATTGTGTAGTGTATTTGTAATATATTCAACCAAAACGAATCACATCTGTGTGTATTGTAAAGTAAAAATGAATTATGATACGTGTCGTGTGTAGTTTTTAATGACCGCATCTCGGTCGCAATTGTTTTAAAGTGTTTATTTCGCAATGAGTTCCATACAAGCGGCATGGAATTTGGGAGGATTCCCCTATGAAAACGGTATAAACATTCTCCTTAAAACACGATCAATTATTTACACATTGTTATTTCATAATTTTAATTGCTGTATTGTAAGACACTGTTGTTGTTAACAAGCATTTTAAATTATTGTCTACCAGTCTATACCGACAATTCATAATATGAAAATTCAAATGAAAACCGTGTACAACCAATATATTACGTCATTTGTCTATACTGCACTCATAGTTAGAACAAGAAGAAAGTTTTTCAAAAGCTGAAACACGCTTTTTTCAATGAAAGATATGAAAGTTGAGATATGAGACTCGACTTAAGTTTTAAATGCGTCTAAACGATATAGAATTACTCATTCTCATAGGTATGTACACATTGGCCGGGTACTCATCTTGAGATCATGTCAAAAGTTGCAGTTGCAACTTGCCTGCTATTATTACCATATTATGAACAGGCTTGATTTCACAACAGTACACGATACGTTTTGTTCGTATCAGTTGATAGAAACCAAGAACCGTTTTTCATTTTTTTACTGAAAGCAGGCCCACACCTGACAAGAATTAAAATTTACATTTATGAATAACACCCTTGCAGTATTTTTTTCAAATCCGATAATAGTAAAAAGAAAAAATGTTTCAAATGAATTGCAAGAATGCATTTTACGCGATTACGACAATAACTTTTGGGTAATAATTTGAAACCGAGTACTGTACCTGGCAGACTATTTTAATCGAAAAGCATTAAAAAAATTACGTGGACGGGTTCTTTTCTTCCAATTATAAAAATTACATTTCAGGACTTTCGTTTAGTTTCTTGAGGTAGTTTAGTACACAGACCAAATCATCCTTCTGACCTCTTTGCCTTACCCAAGTTAATTTTTTATCAAATGTCCAATACCGTAACTCACATTTGTGCCGAAAATATAAAAAGATTAATTATATCGGTGAATTGTTAAAATTTCAGGGACTAATACTATTTTCTATTGTATCACGTCGTAAAAATTCATCACCTTGAGGAAAACATTTTTTTAAATTCTAAAACGTCCAAATGGGAATATAAACGCAAATTTTTATTGAATAAATAATTTGATTTATCCCATTTATTTGTAATTTGTCCATACCTTCTTTTTATTAAGATTGCGTGCTGTAACAAATTGCCCAATTAACAAAAATGCAAAAACAATGTTTGGCATACGACAAGCATTTAATGCCTAGTTCAATTCTTACCGTTACAGTTTACTTCATTCCGAACCTAGGAATAAAGTAATTGCGGAGGTTGGGACTTGTCTGTAAAAAACTGACTTTGACAACTTTCCATAATGTAAAATGTTTTTAAACTTACATTATTACGCAATCTACTTTGCATGCCTTCATGCTTCATTCGGTAAAGTAAAAGCAAAATATTGGTTAGTCAATATTTTTTTATATATTAAACATATAAATCCCGTTTCACGCACTTGTTCAGACTGATTGATTATGAATTTATTACTTCTTGTGTCTTGAAAAAGTCGTCATAATCTTCAGTCGTATCGTCATCCATACACGTTGTTTTATGCTGGTGAGTTGATTGTAGCAAGCATTTCAAGTATTTTTCCCTTTTCAATGTTAATCGAACCACCGTTATCAATTGGGATCAGCGAGCTAAATGTATTGTATAAAAAACTTCTGAGCGGAAAAACAATAAAACCTTTTAATTTATTGTATGCTTCATAATAAAAAATAATTTGCTACAAATAACAATAATAATCAACTTACAAGCAAAAACCAGTGAAAGGAAAAATTAGTATACGGTATAAAAAGAGTGAAGTTGTTGATTTCATCAGTTTTTAAAAGCCTTCGTCACATTTTGATTTCCCTGTGTTCAAACGCATGCTCCTGTTGAATGAAAGGGTAAAAGTCAAGCAAAGACTTAGAAATATGATGATGAGACGTACTACCTGTGAGCTTTTTTAATATTGTGCATTACGCTCAAAGCGTTGTCTCATTACATAACTCATCAATCTTCAACTAATGGACTGGTTATATTACCACTTTTTTGTAAACGCTATGCAGCACAATAAAAACAGCTCTTACTTTAAGAAAAAACATTTCTTCCTAATTGCTTGCATCGAAAGTTGAAGTAGTAAATGCGAAATAAGTTGTTCCATATTATGCAGCTAAATTTACGTATCACTTTTTATAGAAAACAAGAGAAGGACCCCTGCCGAATTCCTTTTATTTCAAACACATTCACAATCAGTTTATTATCAACATTTGAAAAATATACACTTCCAAAACACGACTTATAAAAAGCTGATAGTGAGTAAAACCGCAGTATGACTAAAGTTATTGCATATTGATACTCCTAACATTTATATATTATGAAAGTTTTTCATATAAATGAAGAAACTTGCCACGACTGTTTTTGTGTTGGAATGAAAGAGGTCGAAGGAACTAAGCGGAGAAAACAATATCGACAATTTCTTTTCAGTCTTTCACATTAAACAGCAATGGAGATGTTTATGAGCAGCCTATCGCCTTGTCATATTAAATATACAGTTTTATATAAGTAGAAGGACTCCACACGTTTACTTAAGTCGTTCCTAGTTATAGTCATGTCATGTTGCATAATATATTTTAAAAAGATAAGTGAGAAACAAAAGAACTTGTTTTAGAAATCAAAATATAATCCAGTAGAATGCAAAGTAATCATCGTCTTCAAAGTAGATAGTTAACTTGAAATTGTATAATAAATGCAAGAGCATTAATCTGTTTAATGTATCTTCCGTTTGTAACGGTGAGTTTATCATATGGTATATTATTATGGTGATGGAGCAAATGTTTTATTTTTACATAAACCACGAAAACATCATATATGAAGCAATAATAAATATTTATTACCCTTTAGAAAACTTGTAACAAACATGATTGATCTGACATTAAAAATGGTGTTGTAAATAAAAATAAGTTAGTTGCTGGCATTTTTACTATAGTTTTGATAATGATGAAATTGTCAGCAAATTACAATGCTGGAAGCTGCTGCATCAAACTGAAATACATAGCTGCAAGTTCGTGAAAGCAACCCAACTGCGTGCAGTATGAAAATATTTGAGTCTCTTTGTAATGTCTGCACGCACACTTAATTCCTTGATTTTTTTTAAAAGGGACTTCTTTATGGATCTATTTTGGTCACTTTCTAACTAAGCTCTTACCTGTTTTATAGCAATAAAGTAAATCGGTATCAGGAAAATGAAAATCAAAAATGTTGTTTCTTTTAAAATCTAAAGTCCGGGTTTTGGTCATGGGTTAATTTTGACAAGAAAAGGTTGCAAAGTTTCATTTACCCCACAACTCATTATCATTTTATGGATTCCTGTTTCTTCAAACTTTTAATTATTATCTGTATGAATTGAGAAGGGAATCATCATATTTTGATTATTGCTTGTTCTTAAGCAATTTCAGCTTATAAGTTAACAAATAAGGACAATACCGATGCAAGAAAGGAAACTTGAAAATAAAAAATGTATTTAATTGTATACGAGTTTTAAATCCCTTTGGCTCTTCCGTATTTTACATTTTATGAGGATTGCATCCATATTCATTTGTAATTGACAGAGTATATATTCATGCATAATAATAAATTACATGTAATTTTTAAAAGATCCAGTTTTTGCCAACTCATGATGTAAAAATATAATTCTTAAAATTGTACGTGTTCTGATATTCTATAACATTGCCAAGAACCCGTCGCGAATTTTAATAACTATCGCTTGAAGCATCTGCTACTGAATTTGCAATTGTTTGTATTAGAAAATAGACTTCTTTAAATCATTTGTATTGTTTTCTAGAGTGACTCAATTGCAGTTGAATCATTTGATCTGGTTTTCAAACACAAGAGCTAGTTGTTATGAACAAAACTTACTTAAACTTTGAATTCATCAAGTACAGTTTGTCTCATCCAGCCTAAACAACGAAACACAGTAGTGATAACGTAAGAGATGTTGAATTAAATTGTTGGGAACTGAGGCAGTGTCAGACAGCTATCATTATCCTTAACTTTACTTTTAAAGGTTAAACAATGGATGAAAAGAAGCTTTCAAATTTGTTTGAGACTAAATTAATGTTTCATTCCAATTTGGATCCATTAACCATACCAGACCATGTCTGAAAGGATTGCACGATTGCCAGCAACTGAATATTTTTGGCTAAAAGCGCATTCATTTGATCGAGTTCAAATTTTAGCGTGACAGAAAGCCAATAATTTCGGAAAAAGTGCTTCATTTAGGTAGGATGTGTCGCCCACTATACCTTTAATTGCACAGTTACGAAAAATTATTAAAACAAACAGCTTTATCTTGTAAACCGCTTTCAAGTTAGGATTTGTCAACTAAAAAATTAAGAGGAATTTAAAGTTTCATAGTTTACTAGATTAGGAAGGAGAAAAATTTGCCAACTCTTCAAAGTACGAAAACACAAATGCATATTATTTGCAAATTACAGTTTCGTCTTGATGTAAAACCATAAAAGTAGCGGAATTCTCAAATGACAAAGCAAAAAAGAAAATTTGAGAATTAAAATGAAATAAAGTTATCGTAATCGGTTTTTGCCATTGCTATTCATTTTATCAGGGCTTGGTTAGGATAGGGAAGTACTTTTCCGTATTTCTCATCACTTAAGACATGACGAGAGATTGATTTAATGATAGAAGAATGAACGGGCTTTCTGCTCAGCGCATAATGACAATACACTTATTTTTGACGGATGAAAGGAGTTTCATTTTCCGCATGATTCATCTTCAATCGACAAATCTAATTTGTTGGCTAATTGACTATCCATCAAAAATATTTGAAATGCATTTCAAGCAAAGTCAAATTTGAAAATTTTGACCGTCCCGTACAATCTCATCTGATTCATGAAGATACCATCATATCCATTTAAGCTAGCATACTTTACCTTACATCATCATCACCCTTCAATATTATATTATCTAAGTTTAAAAACAGCAACATCATTAATCGGTGTTTTGTGGAATTAAGATTAATTTTTGAAAATGACACAACGTTTTATAATGTGGAGGAGGATTTCGTGAACTAAGGTGGGTGGATGAATTATCTGAAGTTTGAGTGAGTTAGATGTCAATGCTCTTGTTTTTCCATTACCCAAGCTCAGAGGAAGCAAAACATTTCCCTTCAAAATTTGCTCAAGTATTCAGCAATGATATTCTGAATTAGCTGAAGGAACAGTCAAGCCATTTTTATTGTAAAAGATCGAACGTAGGGCAATCCCAAATTTTCACGACTTTAATGTAACTATTGCTTTGCAAAAAGAAAAAAAAGTATAAGTTGGAGCACGCTGGGGTCTTGGACTTGGAACTTTTGTGCTTCAAGCTAATCAGATTTGCATTTGAATTAAGATCTGCAATGCTATTTTTTGCTCTTATTGATTTGTCAAAAGTCAAATCATGACAGGATTTTTCTAACAAGACCGTAATTTTTGCTATTGTTTACCAAGATACAATCAGGATTGTATCAGTGCAAACCAATATATTTTGTCATTCCGATGTTGCCTTTTCAATGTAGTTTTTATGAAATTGAAAAGGTTTAATTTATACATTGTTTGACAAAAAATGTTAAGTACAATGAAAAGACTTGATAAGTTCTCATCTTTTCTTTGCACCGTCGCTAGCAATTGGACAAAATGTTTTAGATTATATTATGTTTTATAGCTATTTTACGACAGTCACCTAAGAATTCTTTACTCATGTTCTGATTCATTCAAGAAAAAAATGAGATTAGGCTTATGACAACCACTTCAAACAAAATTCATGTAATTGATAGCACTACTTCTCTGGCATTTATAACTAAAACATGCAACAGGATTTTTCCAATGAAAGTTATTATTTAACAAGCAGCCTGATTTATGTAACACCAATTTTTGCAAATGGCAAGTTACACTCAGCATACAAACAGGGTTCTTGCTTAAATTGCGAATCCCGTAAATTTTCTTAACAAAATTTGCAAAATTATTGATCAACCGTCTATAAACAGGGAGGTCTTTAAATAGCTCAACGTACTTTTACTTGCTTATTCTTGCAAATATTTAGCTCTGTACATGTTTTTAGGAGAATAGGACTGGCAGGTAGAAATGAATTTATGACAGAATAAACAAATCAAACCTAAGGAGTAATTATTGAATGGTGTCACATTAACAAAATTCATTGGTATTTAAATTAAAAGTAATGCTAGCGGTAACCCACAGAAATTGAAAAACCGAAAATTCAGTTGAAATAAAACGTATAATTGAAGGCAACCTGCTGGGAGTAAACAGAATTGCAAAAAATAATAATTTGGCTAATGGTATTCAACAAGCTAATAATGAGAATCGTAAACTTTTCATGGTTTTTGTTTTGAAATGAAAGAACACGATTTTTGAGTTTCTTAGAGAAAATATTTGTATTTAAAGAATAGCCAGACAAAGTATGTGTCGTGACTATTAATAACCTGCGAATAATATTTGTGAGAAAATGTTACATGTATTCATTGAAAGAAAAGTTCACAAATTAAGAAAAACGGTTTGTTTATTGTGTAGTTGTTTAAATGATCAGCAGCGGTATCATGTAACGCTAAATTATTTATGTTAATATTCTGCAACATGAAAGCCTAAATGAATATGCTTTTCAGATTCAGTTTTATGGGCACAACGGTATACTGCACTGTGGATAAATAAATAATTTTTAGCAATGCAATAATTTTGTCATTTATCATCATTACTTTTCAGCAACAATGGCAGTTACATTTTTCAGTTATAATATATCCGGTGTGGACAGCGACAGTTAGTAGAATGGGCATAGTGTTAGAACATTGGTACCCGAAATAGAAACAGGTAGTCAAAGTTTCTTTGGTTAGGTAATTATTTTTGCAGGTTGGAATAATAAAGAAAACAAACGTTATGCAACATAATAATAATTGAAACTTTTTCTTCTAAAAATTTCTCCGTAAGTTGTATGCTTATTTTCGTTTTTAAGAATAAAGTTTGAAATAACTGCAATGACAAAAATCGGGGTAGGATCCGTTATATATTTTAGATTATCTACGCTGTTGTTGCAACCGGCGCATAATAGCACAACATTTATTTCATTTAGTGCATTCCGATCCAACCCACTGCAATCATTTCACAATTGCTACTTTATGAAGTGAAAAATAGAGCTTTTAATCGAACAGAGGAATGTTGATTTAATTTCAGATGAGGATAACTGTGATAAGCTGGTTGACAACGGCACTGTTACAAATCCTCTCAGCAGACGTTAATGGTGGTGGACGTGGGTCCAAACAGCTATTCTACACGACTTATTTATATCCTCCTTCCGCATCTTCTTCGTTGCTCCGAAACTCTGGGAGCAGCAGCAGTTTTGGTAGTTCAAGTAGCAATGGCAATTCGAATGCATTCATTACACCACAAATATCCATTTCACCTTTGCATTCCTTCTGGTCTTCGATTGGAGATCAGAAAGGGCGACAAACAACCACTTTGATCCCTGTCAACAATGCAAATCATAATCATCATGACTATCTTCAGCATCAACAATATCCACAGCAACAACAACTACTGCGACAACAACAGGTCCTGTGGTCTCCAAGCTTGCCTTTGGGAGCCAATTCATTTATTGCTGCACCTATTCAACAACAACATCATCATTCAGGACTAAAGGCAGCGGGAGACTCTCCTAATAATAACAATGCGGTTGTATCATCGTCATCATCGCCTCCTGCTTCAAGCAAACATGTTAAATATGCGTCGTCATCATTCCCTACAAATTCTCAATTTATTTTACAATCCCAACAACAAATTGGTCCAGAATACCAATTTCACCCGACCTCTACCTCAAACTCCCTTCAGCAACATCAACAGGGATCACCCGTAATTGGCTATATCAGTGTTCCATTGAACCCTATGTACAATGTGTGGAATCAAGGCAATTTCGTATCCAATAAAGCACCCAATACTGTCCAATCGTATTTACAGAGTGGGTTGCTTTCGCCTTCAGCAAATCATAACTGGAATCTGCCTTTAAAGAGTTACGAGCAAATTCAAAACGAGCTTTTATCTCATTCAATCTCACCGACTCCTTTCAGTCAGCAACTTCAAAATAATAATCAACCGCAGCCGGAGAAAAATCTATCTTCTCCGCCAAAAGGATTTCAGAGAGGGCACATTGAAGCGTCGCCTTTTGTGTCATTATCGGGTTCTCCACATTCAAAAACGTCAGGAATTAGCTCAGGTTCACCAGCAGCAGCAACTACTTCAGGGGCTGGAGGATTTATTCGAGGACATATTGAATCCAAACCTGGTTTAATATCTACAAATCAAGTAATGGCAGGAATAAGAAACACAGGTTATAGTGTGGGACAAAATTCCTTTTATCAGCAGCAACAACATCCTTTATTGCCATCATCTTCAACTGGATTTAATCGTGGAGCCGTGGAGCACCGATTCCCTGAATTGACTTCATCAATTGCATCGCCCCATTCTTTAGGATTGCCACAAGCGACAACTTATGATACTCCAACAAAAAATGTCATTTGTTACTTTGCTAGTTGGTCTTACTACAGAAAACGTGATGGGCAGTTCATTCCCGAAAACGTGGACCCCACATTATGCACTCATCTTATATATGCCTTTGCAGTGCTCGACAAGAGCAAGTTTGCCATCAAAGAAAGTGATCCGTTCACTGATAATAATGCCTGTAAGGAAAATGTTATTGTAAGAAGCATTATTATGATAGACAGATCGAAAAGAGTTCTTGATAATTTTTATGACTAGGTTTATGCGTATATAGCTTTTACATAATAATAATCTATATCTATACATTTTAAATCCTTTATTGCTACACAATCTTTGTTATGATATGCTTTTTTGTATGATTTCTATGCATTTCCAGCTAAATCTCATTTACAATGAATTTTATTTTGTTCTTGACTGACAGAAAAACATTTAATTGTTATCTTTATTTGCACTGACTGTTGTGTATACAGGTTTTTATCAAAGGACGGTTAATCTAAAACAATACAATCCTTCATTGAAAGTACTTTTGGCTGTTGGTGGATGGTCAGACTCTGGAGATGACAAGTACAGCTCCTTAGCTCATAATCAAGTGTTGCGACGCAAGTTTGCAAAAGAGTCTGCAAAGTTTCTGAAAGATAGAAATTTTGATGGAATGTCACTGGACTGGCATTACCCGGTACTGATATTTGACTGAACTAACCAATGGATATTATGCAATTGTTAATGATTTGCTTACAAAAACATGTTATTTTTGCAGAAATGCTGGCAATCCAATTGTGAAGCTGGACCAGCATCTGATAAATATGCATTCTCAGAATTTATACAGGTATAAAACGCTGTAGGATCAGAAATGCATGTAATCTTGAAAAGCTTTATGAAATTCCGTTGAATTTGAAATTCTTTGTGTCTGCCTTCTTAGGAATTGAAAATGGTATTCCAGCAAGAAAACTTGATCTTGGCTGCTACGCTGTCAGGATATGAAGAAGTTATTGATGTT
>JAANSO010000742.1:0-23899 GCA_036507315.1 Lepidocyrtus fimetarius
GGCACAAGAATTGTTAAAAGCTCTAAAATTTTAAAAGCTTTTATTTTTCATTTTATTACCTCGTAGGGGGACTGCTAAGCTATTCAATGCCACAAGGTAGTGTTCGTGGGGAAAATTATCCGTGGAACTTCTTTGACAATGTGTATGACGGCAACTTTAATGGAAGCTACCTCTCCTTAGGACTTGGTGGATTAACTGATGGTAAAATTGGCCCGGCAAACTTGAAAGATGACTTTTACGTCAAAGACCGGGGTAAGAAATTTCTAACGAAAATTTAATCTTGTTACATAAATCCTAATCCTTTTTTGTATGTCCTCTAAAAGAATTTCCAATCTAAACATTAAGTTATAGATAGATGCATGTTTGCAATTAGTTTGCATAAAATATGCTTCGCTTCAAATAAAGGCATTGTTTCATGATTGGAAACTCGTATTCATTCACATTTTAATGCCTACATAAAAATTCACCCGCAAACCATACCGGGTCATGAAAATATTACCTAATAGTATGATCATCCTTTTCATAGGGAAAGCTTGGATTGGATGGAAAAATGACAGCAGAAGTAGTTCAGAACCATTGGAAATAATTTTTCACTTTGACTCTATAAGGGAATTCAACTCTGTTTCTATTCACACATCCAATCAGTTTTCTGAAGATGTACAGGTAAGAAATTAATTTAATAATTATTTATATTTAAATCTCATGTTTATGTTTTATAATAGTAATGCATTTCAGTTAAGAAATTTATTTTATTTACTATGAACTGTTTTCAAGGAAGTGAAAGTTCCTTGGTTGAGCTGTTTTGGAATTATCTTTTAGCTTTTTATTAAATGGTTAACCTTTTTGGTTTGGTTAAAAGATATTTCGTCAAATGAAAGCATTCTTCAGTGTCTCTGGTAAATTGTACTCTGGGGAACCCATAACGCACAATTCAGTTGAAGACTGCATATTCGAAGACCCAAAAAATGTCACCATTAAGCTTCATCATCGTATCGGACGCTACGTTAAACTTCATCTTTACTGGGCTGCAAAATGGCTACTCATCAGCGAAATTACATTCGACTCTTGTATGTGAGATTTTTAAATTGTCAATTTTCTCCACTTTATTCTTGCCATGTGTGAACCTTAACTAATGGTCATTTATTTGGATACGACATCTTACCTATATAGTGGAAACCGCTTTACTTTGTTTTATGTGTTGAATTCAAATTATGAGGGTTCATTATTTGTAGTTTGACGTGCACAAAGTGCCTTTTGGAATTCCCCACTAACGCAATTTAAAGCATGAGCTCAATTTATTTTTAGTGCTGGCGATGGGTAATTTCACAACAGAGGAGGAATTGACTACAACAACGTCTATTACCCCAACCACTACAAGATCCATGCCTACAACTACAGCGCTTCCACCCCCAAAAGAAACGTTCAAGACGAAAAGAAATGAGTCAGATCAGATAGTGGTTCATCAGGTGCATCAAATCCCAGAAGACATATCAGGTTTGGCACTATCATTCTTTATTTCCTGTGAATGATTCCCGTTCTACTTTAGCTTAATAATCCCTGCCTTGTCTCCACAACTGTGAATAAAATTGATTAGTTGTGTTAAAGCGGAAGCTATAGCTGCCCCTACTAGTAGTAGGACTTTATAAAAGGATCTAATTCATTGGTTTATTTCTAAAAAAAGCCAATCGACATTGAAATGAATTTTTACGTTAATCTTTTGTTCTGAAATGTAGTTGGAGCTTCGTCCCGGGTGACTGAAGAGTGGTCTGCATCTTCCGTAGCGATTGTTGTTACGGCTGTGCTCAGCTCTCTTATTGCAATTGGAATCGTTTTAGTGATAATATTTGCCGCTGTGCTTATTCGACACAAATTGTTATCCAAGCTGCCCGGAAGCAGTCAGAATTCACTCCAGTATGGCGGAGCCAGTGTTAGTGTTGTAAATGATGGACATGGACAGAGTGTAGACTTCACAAGCTCCGACGACTCTCCGGCAAAAAATCTTATTAGAAGTACACAGTTATCAATTGCGACAGCTCAAGACTTTCCAGAACCAATTCCAACAACGAATTTGTCTAGCTTCAAAGGGTCGACATCTACCAGTACCAGTACCTTCCATCAACGTCGGGGCTCTTTTAATGATGGCCATAGACAAATGGCAGAATTTTATAGTTGTTCACTAATATCAACTTCTAGTCCGTCACACATTACCGGTATGCATACATTTTTGGCATTTTCTTTCAATTATAAGTTAAATTACTAAATACTGCCATACAAGAACAAAGTCTCTTTGGCTCAAATATCGGTCAAGTGGAATGCAAAAAAAATCTAAATACTCTGCAGATATAAAGTTTCATTACATTGAAATGAACAGTAGACGAACTTTATGTATGATTTATGATACATTTCGAAACTAAAATGTTTCAGGAAAAAACTTTGCAATTTCCGTTACAACTTCACATTCACTATGCTAGCTTAAAATAATGGTAGTTCTTAACTTTAAGTGACCGATATCCAAGTAAACCTCAAGATTACAGGACGAAAAACTTGGAGTGTGTTGCGATAAAATCCATTAGGAAGGTAGGCACTTTTTAAGTTGCTATTATTAGCTGACTTTCTTTTTTAGATTTTTCTCTAGTACTGGTGGAGACAATCAAAAGGTAAAATTTGATTTGGGGTTTGTCCAGACAAAGTACTCAAAACTTTTCAATTATTATTATACGAAAACTTGTTTTTAAATTGGTCGTCCATGAGTTTAGTAAAATGAGTCATGATTTCTCAAGCCATCATGTACTCTTCTAGTAGCAATACGTTCGGCAACCCTATTTTAAAGAAAATTGATTTTACAAGACAATATGAGTTGTTATAATACTTCTGTAGCTATCCCTTTATATGAATAGTTACCACATTCTTGTAAAAGAAAATACTTTTGAAAACATAAGTAACAGAACTTTTACAAGTGCAGAGATTACAAAAGTAACCAGCCACCGTATACACTTGCTTGCTACAGTACATTAGACAATCCACGCCTTACATGTTTTTAAAGTAGGATGAAAGTAACATTTTTAAAGCAGAAATGCTAGTTTTAGAAGGAAAGCTCAAGCAGATTGCAATTCCTAATTTTTCTAAAGGATGTCGGATGGAAAATAGTTTTACATGACGAAAGGTTTATAGTCAGGAGAAAGACAAAAAGATGAAGCGGTGATAAGAAGAAAGCGAGAGCTTAAATGTTCTTCAAACCCACCTAACAACAGCTTTAGAAAGTATCAAAAACTTAATATTTTCTTTCTCGGGTAAAGTAGCAAACAATGGTTAAGTATATTATAAAAATAATGCACGGACGAGCTAGTGACAGAATAGGAAGTTGTCCTTTGTGTTGTTTTCAGATACATTCCTGCACGTTCCGCTGACACTTTTCTGTGCAGCCATTAATTCCATTCTAAAATGTTAGATTCCATTCTGGAGTTCTTTTTTTGTACAGAGTTTGCAGCAATTTTTATAACTACTCATAAAGTACAAAAGTGCAGTATTGGGTAAATTCTGAATTTTTATAGGCTATATTAGACTTGTTTTGCTATTGACATCCGCTGAAATACCTGGATAGTTGTTCAGCTTTCTTGTTCAACAAAACCTCGTATATCTGCACCTTTGTTCACAAACTATATGATCATTCAAATTGGAATAGTATGTTCATTCGCATATTCTTTATTTGCGTTTAACAGCCAGTTGGAATCATCAGTATTATCAGTGTTCAATTTTGTAAAAAAATCGCCTTTTTCTGGGAAAGCTTGCTGGTAAAATCCACGCGAATTCGTTTTCTCTGTGGTTCTTTTAAAAATGGAACCTTTCCATTTTGCAGCAAAGAGAGCATTGAAAATATTTGGCTTTCAAATTCTTTCAAAAAATTGAATGCATCCTTTGAAACTATATACTTTGTATTCATCCATGTACTTTACTAAGGAATGAAATGAACAAGTATACAATTTCTTATTTTATTTTTCAAAAGTTAGCAACTTTTATTTTGTATTGAAACGACTATGCATTCAAATCTGACATTGAAGAATTCGTTAAGTTTTATGTTGTGCATGAGCTACTTTTAAAATTGAGAAAATATAAGCTATTATACTAGAGAAAGGTACTTTACTGAATTAATATGACTTTATAAGTTTTCTTTTCGAAATTTGGATTTCTTATAAATTTGCAGTAAACGCAAAAAATCCATCGTTCACATTTATCATGTGTATTTTGTATGTAACAAAGCAATAGGAAGCAATAGAAAGCACTACTACATGATGTAGGTTAGAAACTGAAAAAAATGCATTTCAATGTGTATTACAAAACGATGCTCATCCTCGCCTCCGCACACTTCTTCTATAGTGATTCGAACAGATGCAGAATAAAAATAGTTGGTAAACCTAAGTTTACCATTCATTCATCCATCTACTTCAGCCAGCTTGTCTAATGTCCTACGTGACCCATCCTCCAGTGACACTTTGTCTCTTGCCAACCCTCCCTCCGTATTCTATTTACTGAAAACATTTTTCGTAGGATGTCAACCAAGGAAAATTCTCTTGCACTCATCCATGTACTTCAATATACAGGAACATGTCAATGCTGTTTTCTTGGCCTTAGAAAGTCATATTGTTTTCAAAGATATAAATTGTTGGTGTAAAGGGGAGACGCTTTTACAAACATTTGTCGCCTTTTGAAAATTTGCTGGTGTTTTTTTTTCAATTTTCATGTTTATGTATGAGATAGGGACACTCTTTAACGAGAAATCATTCATAGTTCATGGAACATTGGTGGTAGGAAGGGTCAAAACTTTATTTGATGTCTTTAAATATATGTATTTCGTATTTCACCCATTTATATGTAAAAGTTACAGGAAATTTTAATGTGTGACTAGTCAAGTTTTAGCTTTTTTACTTTTCTTTTCGTACAACACTTTACCCTTATGTAAGACAAAGCCATTATTCATCGTATGGAAAAAATATTTGCGGTTTTCATGTGTCAAATGACTCCATAACTTGAAATCAACCTAGAAAAGTTGTAAATATTTTCTCCTGGAAACTGAGTATGATACGATTTTCCTGGTTGGCGAAAAGGAGAAAAACAAACTTTGAAAGATCACGCTGCGGTCGTGATAATAATAAAACCTCACAACTTTCAGAAATTAGTGATGATTTTGCATTAAATTTTCCTTCATTATTTTCCAATGCGGTGTTCAGATTCGTGTAATGAGTACGAGTACGTGCTACCGACATTTCCACGGCAATTCAGTCCCAGCAGACTTGTGCCCCCTGAGTCATGCCATACTTTGGGAAGAAATCGTGCAATTCACTTAAGATTCCAAGAGCTCGGCCTACCAGAGATTTCTCGACATCGTCTCAAAATTCTAAGGAATCTCGGAGAAGGAACGTTTGGCACTGTGAGTTTGATTTGAACTTTTTTATTTTCACTTTAACTTCCCTTTCTATATGATCGCGTACAACATAATTCTATACATATTTTACTAGCATTCTTCTTTTGGTGTTGTTGGCTTAATATACTTAAGTGCATGTAGAGCTGTTACTATATCCAAAAAATAATACTTTCTAGCTTTTGTACGAATGAGCTAGCGAAGACAAGGACATTGAATATTTTATAGAATCACTACTACATCTTGCAAGAAAACAATTCTAGGATTTGCTCAAGACTCATGAAATTTTGACAATAATAGGTTTTTGTTGGAGAACTGGAAAAGTGTGGACCTACTGACAGACGCCTCGTAGTCGTCAAACGTATGCTGAGAACTGCTACCGAAAAAGACAAGTAAGAGAAAGAGCATTGAAAACAACAAAAATGGAAAAAGGAACATGAATTATAAATTTTTTATCATTTCAACATCATTCTCCATTTTACGTTTGTAGAATTCTTTCCCGTGTATAACATATTTAAGACGAAAAGATGAAGAGATAAAAGTTGCTTAAAAATGAAAGAAAAGAAGGGTGAAAGTCCATTGTTTATGATACAATGTTTTATCAGAATATTGCTTTATTTCATACATTTTCTTTTCCAACAAAAGGCTACCAAATTCATGTTCTTTTTATTCAAAACCTTTTCTTTCACTCTTAATGTACCTGTAATTTTTTGTGAAACCTAAAGAAAATATATCAGCATGCCAGGTTTTTGATTACCAAAGTACATAATACTCTGATAAAAATACTACCTTGCAGGTTAGAATTTTTGGAAGAAACCCGCCTGCTATCATCTTTAAAAAATCCGCATGTAGCAGAAGTCTTGGGGGTATGTTCTGAAGAGCCATGTAGCGTGATTTTGGAATTTTTGGAGCTAGGTGATTTGTGTCAATTTTTACGGCAAAACGATATCAGTCACACTTCATGCAACGATAAATTAAGGTAAGTTATAACTAATCCAAACTAATTTAACTCACTATTCTAAAAGTTTCGAAAAAGCTTGCTGTATATTTTTGTTTTTAATTGTTTAGCTTGAGTGATTTACTCTACATAGCCGGCCAAATTGCAAGTGGTATGAAATATTGTGAAAGCCGCAATATTGTTCATCGCGATCTAGCAGCCAGGTAAGTAACTTTCTCATAAAATAGTAAATATATAGCAATATAAATTAGTAACATTTTGATGTCTGGAAAAACGGAAATGCATTAGCACTTTGTGGCATTCTGAAGGAGAAGCATAATTTGATTAGACCTGCGTTCACCTTCGTGCTTGCCATCTTAAAATAATAAACTGTTTTTATTCTATAATATTCACTGGACCTTGTTGTTCCATACTATTTTCAGTATCAGTATACACTAGAAATCGTTGATAAGCTTGGAACTAAGAATTACTGTCTTGTCTTTTACAGGAATTGTGTTGTGGGACGGGGGTTGGTGGTGAAGATATCCCATTTTGCTAGTGACATGGACGTGTACGCATCGGATTATTATCGTTTGGATGGTAAAACGCCATTTCCCATCCGTTGGATGGCTTACGAGTCTATATTTTTGGTGAGCAAAATTGACAACATTTCAGTTTCTACTCACCTGTACAAAATAAATCCATTAGAGATTGGATAGTGCATGCTCCAAGGCTCTCCGCAATGTCTAATGTCATTTCCTTTCGCTGTTGCATAATAACGCACTTTCTTAATATTGCAGGGGGAATACTCGACTAGAAGTGACGTATGGAGTTTCGGTGTGACTTTATGGGAAATACTTTCCTTTTGTAGATTATCTCCATATCACTCTTTGACAAATTCAGATGTCATTAGAAACCTTCAACATCTTGCTACTGACGATGAACTCGAGTATTTCGAGTTCCTTGAGAAACCACCAAATTGTCCGCGAGATATTTACCAACTTCTCTGTGACACGTGCTGCAAAGACCAAAATGAAAGACCTAAATTTTGGGAAATTCATTGTTTCCTCAGTCGTAAGAACATTAGTTTTTGCGCTGATATGATTACCAGAGAAATTCCTACTTACATTGAAGCTCATAATACGCAACAGTACATTGTTTGATTCAATTGCTAAAGGATTTTTCATCCAAAGGTAATATTGTTGTTATACAAACAATCCCTTCTATTTCAAGACCTTAAAAACTCACGCTCATTATGATTTAAAGAAAACATTTGAGGAATGATTAGCTTTACAAGCATAGTAAAAATGAATAACATTTAAAATGTGACTCAACTTAACTTTCTGATTACATGAATTAAACACGGCATTTAATGTAACACAACCTATTCGTATGTAAGGTACAAATCACATTCAAGACATGCTTATTTGTAAACACTTAACACGGTGATATAGAAAACAATAAATTAAATTGATTTTTGGCCTATCCAAGATATTTTGTTACATTCCTTACATTAGGGTTATGACTATGTTAAGTTCTATTTCTTTCATTATCCTTGCTAAACATAAGTATCGGTTGTATAAATAATACATTCACAGTAAACTTTTCTAAGAAATAAAAGAAATGATGAAATAATAAGTATTTTGGGTTTATCATGAAAACATTTATTTTTATTCATTTTTAGTTTGTTTTTGATTGATATACCTATGCCAGGATATACATATTTTCTATGACAAATTGGGTCTAATTTTCTGTTGCCTTTTCAAACTTATAGATCACGATAAACTATTGTTGCAGACATGGAGGTATCCATTGTCTGAAGTATGTAGCATTTTCCTTTCACCATCCTCTCTAGTTCTATGTGTAGGTATATACCTATATCNAGTTAAGGTTTTTACTGGGTAAAACATCTTAATGTACTGAAAAAATTTCTTATAGAATCGAGTGACATCTAGAATTCCCGATTATCAGAATCGGGCCCCGTTGCTAGTCAATTATATTAGAAAACTTGATTACAACAGTGAAGGTGATATGCAAATTTTAAAATGGTAAATTCTCTTTGAATTTTCAACCCATTCAACTTATCAAAACTTTCTTTCGTTTTCTTTTAAATGAACGATGTACGTAGGTACATCTATTCTTTTCAACGCATTAGTTTATTGTAATCATAGCAGTTTCATCTGTCATGAATGTAAAGCATTTTAAACTTGAGCTTATTACTTTGTGGGAGCACACAAATATATTCAAAGTGGAGTGTTTTGTGAAATGGGTTGAATGAAAGCATTGAATAATACGTCAGTCAGACTGAATTATGTTCTCGGCTGTTTGGTGAACCTTTCTTCTGCCACTTGAGGACAAAGCATGTATTGATTCACTGCTTTGAAATTAAAGAAAAGTTTTTCTTTTGTTGAAGAACCTTCAGAACCATCATTGCTCCTCCGGGAGTGCAGACATTTATATTAAAGAGAGAAAGAGACAAGAAAAAGAGTTATCATTATGTCAAAACTGATAGGTGAAAAATTATTCCAGACCCTTTTTCTTCCTTTATGTTATATTAACGTTTAGCCAGAGAAGAGATAACCTCGTTACACACAAAATTACGTTACACCCAGCTATTTAATTCCTTCAGTTCAGCATGGATATTAGAACAACTTACTTATCCAGCAAGTAATGAAAAAAGAAAAATTATAGATTTCATGGTCAGAAAGAGGGAAGTAGCAAAAATGTCAAAGAAAAGCGAATAATACTCAAATTCGAGCAAATTATGATATCATTGTTAACTATTAATTTTTAGATTCTACTTCGTTTTAATAAAGTCATACAGAAATTACAATTAGTCCTGCAACAAACATATTTTGTAGAAAAACATAAAGAAAACATGTGTTTAATAAGTAGTAACTAACTACTATATTCATAAACGTATGAAACAGGTATGCTGGTATCATGCTTCAAAGACAGCGCTGCATGACTAAACGCAATAAGAACCAGTTGTCGAATAAATTGGGTGGGATAAGTAAGCGAACAGGAAGAAAAGTAAAATTTATACCTAGAACGCTAATTTTGTACTTTTATCTAGTCGTTCTCTAAAGTCATTCGCTTGTCTTTTTTATTTGCAAATTGGGAAGAATCTTTAATGGAGCAATCATGCTTGTGAAATGGAAAGCGATATCCAGGTTAATACCTTCAAAATGGATCATTAACAGGAAAAACTAGAAAAAAGCTTTTAATGCCTTCATTTTCCTATACTGACAATAAGTCAATAAGTTTAAGTTGATGTTCAACCGAGAACTACGTAGCATTTGCCTTTTAACCACTTGAAACTCTAATTATATGTTGAAGCAAAGCTATTCAGGCACTTTTACAGATAAAAGTAATATAGACACTTTTGGAGAAATAACTGCTTGACTTCCTCTATTTAAAACTTCATTGACAGATACTGAATGATCTCACGGAAAGTAGCTTCGTCTGTAATGATGATTAGGCAAAAGTGAAAATGTACACGTGGCAATGACAGTAAATTTGTAAAAAAACAGTTCAAATTTAGTTTCAAGTTTCGACCCATATAATGCCACACATTAAGCGTGAGTAGCGTGAGTACGGATAGATTACAAAAATCACTTACATGTTTTAGGATTTGAATTAATTCAAAAACTAAATTTCTACTCCGATTTAGGTTATGAAATTGTTTTCAATTCCGGACTTTTGTAACGATCGACAGTTGTAAAAAGTTTTGCTAACTCAGCAACATTATTTTAGGTGTTCGAACAATGACTAAAAATAGTTTGATTTACCAGCTAAACTTAAAAATCGATTACTATGACAAGATTATTAAAAAAGTAACATGTAGTCTAAGGAGTCAATCAATCTCATCAAATTGTAGAACAATGCAGCTGCAACATCCAATATTAATCTTCGATGCAATTTTTGTATTTAAATTTGTTAAAATATCAATGCAAGTTTACCATTTAATGTACAAGAGGGTTTTAAGCCCACCTTTTGTGAAGATTTTCAAAGATGTTTTCAGAAGGATGATTTTGTGCAGGGAAAATATCTCCGTGAAACGTTTAAAAAAGCTATTACCAAACTCAATTCTTCTTGGAGCTTTTATTCGAAACCTAGAAAAATAAATACAGCCTTGAAGATCATCTTTTTGCATTTTAAGCTAAGGTTATGAGGAAATAGACAGGAAATTTGGAGGAAAAGAATCGACTAAGAGAGAAAGTCTGTTAGATAGAATAATGGTATTTTAGGTATTAGTTTGAAGCTGCTTTTGATACTTTATTCATGTTAAAAATACATTTCTTGGTAAAACCTCATGAAAAGGAAATTGATATAAAAATCCATTTTCCTCCCTCTTCTTTCACTTCATACATGACAAGATGTTGCCACATAATACATAAAAATATGAATGAATTCAATTTTTCAAAATTCCACAGAACTTTTTATTTTTTGCGTAAACCGTTTCTACTTTCCCTTAAAATTCTCATTTTTTTGTCAAAGTTGTAGTGGGACAGTCCGTGGACAAATTAAATAAGCAGTATAGACCATTTCTCTCCATATTTTGATTGCCTCTATGAGTTGCAGGAACTTTTGTTTTTTTGTGTGCTTTCTAATCGTGTTAGGATAATATATAGTTCTCCTTCCCCAAAAATCCTTTATCGTGATATGGACAAAAACGGAAGTTAAGCGGAAATTTTATTTTTTGAAGTGGGCAACAAATAACAGTAAATAATTTCCCAGTTATGCTGCTATGTATTTCCTTTATAATGCGCTGTGGGGGATTACAAAAGGTGCATCAATCTAATAAAAGTATATCTTCTGCATCATATACAGATTACACGCAATACAGTTTACTTTCTTCGCATCTTGACTACTTGTAGGGTAAAATATTATTGTACTTAAAACTATTTGTAAGCAGTATAAAATGCATTTGCAACGATCAACTCAAAGTATGAGTTAACTTACTTCAAAGATCATAAAGTCAGCTTGCATCTTACAAGGCCAAGGTAAAGAAAGCGGGTAAAAGCAAAACAAATTCAGTTCACGTTCATCCATCAGTTATTCCAAAATAAATAAAAAAGTGCAACTCTGTCTTATTTCTTTTACTTATAAATATATCCAACGGATATATTCTCGTAGAAGCCTAAAGTTGGAGAAATTAGAAACGTGTTTGAAACTGAAATAATATATTTCAAAAAAGGGTACTTTAAGAATACAGATTTTACCACCACCACCATCATGACGCGACGACTGACTTTCTGACTTGTCAACTCCAAACATATCAATGAGAAGCCACTCATGAGAAATTGGAGAAAAGAGGATATTTCTTCACCATGCACTAAACTTTTGTGTAAAACTTATTCACAGACGAACTGACACGGACTGTGTCGCTGACGACGACTGTTTCAGGACATGTTTTCAGCTCTACCCTATTCCTCAATATGCGGTATTGCGTATTATTATGTGACGCAATTTTGAGGAAACCCCTGATGTTATTTGTAAGGGGCATCAAAATACAAACTACAATATCTTTTTTTAAAGAATATTATTTTGACATGAAATTTTCTGTATATGAAAATAAACTACATTGGTTTCCCATAAGTAAGTGAACTCAAATAGAATTTCGTTTATAAAAATATTCTATAATGTGGTTATATTATTTTACCCTTCCACTTTTACTTTCCTCCTTAGAAGAATTTTTTTGCAGCTTTAAAGGAATTCTTATACTTTCCCTCTTCGTTCATTCCCCTTTCATCATTATGCATAATATTTTTCTTGTATCTGAAATGGTATTCAAAGCATGCAGTAATAATGTCATCTGTGTATCATTCATATTCTTGCAAGAGGGTAATATGGTAATAGATACTTGAAAGAAAATGAAAGGGAAATCAAAGAGGGTAAATTGTAAACAAGTAGGGCTCTAGTGGCTATTCATGCTGTTGCTGCAAGGGAAGCCTCTCTTTCTTCAGATAGTATAAATTTTAAAAAGCAAACTTTCTATTTGTAAAAAACTTTGAACTATTCAAAATTCTATGAATGAATTTCTTACTTTGGGGGTGATGTTTTGATCATCATTATTCAGAAGAACACTTCAGTTTTAAAATAACAACCCAACTCTATATTTTTCTTGTCAATAGGAAAGCACCCTAAAAGTTTTACCAAATAGTTTAAGGGTGAATATGATCTTTATTATGCGCCATGTCATGAAGTTTGAAAATATTTTCTTGGATTTTTGAAATACATAAAATTTTAATTAAAAATAATTTTTAGCTTGAATTAATATTCTACTGATGAACTCTCTATTTCTTTAGAAAGTTGAAAAAGTATAAATCTTAAAAATATTTTTGTGATGATTTCATTCTCAAACATAATTATTCCAGCTTCATACTTACAAAAAAAGAATCCAACATATACTTACTCCCCTTACATTTTTCTGTAATTCTGTAGCAGCAGATGTCAATGTCACTTGTCAGATTGTTTAAGAACAAAAGAGATTTTATGAGATTGAAACATTAAAGAGACCGAATTTCAATTATTATTAGGTAAATGGTAAGGACTGGTAGTGACAAGAAGAAAACCGGAGATGAGACAAAACAATTGAAAAAAAACTATAAAGGACAGCAATGGAAAAAAAATGTCACGCAATCCACTATTTAGCTTTGACAGGTAATCAATGAAATTCGATAGCCTTTCCCTTTTTTACAAACCCTTTGCAATGTTTCGGAGTAGAATTCCGCTGATAGGGAAGGTAAGGTAAATATACAAAGCAAAGCCATATTTTAATACGAATGTTGAAATACCCCAAAGTTGATTTCGATAGTAAAATTTGGTAATAAAGCATATACATGATATAGACGTACATCACCGAGGTGCATAATAGCAACAGGGCTTTTGGATTTAATAAAAATGCTGCTTCATCCCCTAATTTTACATCGTTTGTTATTATCTAAACCGACTTGTTTTTTAATCCTTCTCCTTTTATTAATATTTCATGGTTCTTTGTGTCAGCATCAGTAAGCTTTATGCAATATGTCTAAAAAATATTTTGTTATTACAAGCTAGATCTTATTTCTGTTGTTTTTAACTTTCTCTCTGCAGTTTTATAAAAACACAAAGACAAAAAATGAACTAATTTATACCTTTACCTGCTTGTATATTAATTTTTCAAACAAACAGAAAAAAGTGCATCATCAGGAAGCATATATTTAGTCCCTCACAGGAACTAACCTGAAGAATTTTAATAATGCAAATGACTGAGAATGAAAATTTTCTTGAATCTCTCATAAAACTTTATAGATTACATTTCTTTGAAATAATAAGCCTTGCAACAAATTTTATCTTTGAAAATGAGCAGCAGGATATTGAAGAGAGGGGAGGAAGAATATAAGCAAACATGGCAAAAAATACCTAATTTTCTTATATGAAGTACAGCATCCAATGTTTATAACTAAGATTATGTAGCTTTCTGGGTGCATAATAACAATACATACATGTTTATTTAGAAACCGACACGACTTATTAGAGAACCGGAAAACGGTATTATTGAATTTAGTATAGTAGGCAGGGAACGTTCATCTCGTTTTGTGTAGTATAGGGTGGCGTAGAGACGAAGCCCCATAAAGTTGTTCAAAATGACTAGGAGGGTTGTTTCTCTTCATCTTCGAAGATTCATTGATTCCAAGGGTCGATCTTGAAATCTAACACCTGATGCCAAAATGTGTAATAGTGAAATATTTGGGAAATTTATCTGAAACGTTGCTAAATAAGCAAATACCTAGAAGGAAAGGAGAAAGTTGAGAGTCGCTACAAAAAAGATACCCTACACAAGAATCACATTTTGGGGGGATATTCTAGAATGTTTACATTAGAAAGTATGGATTTCCTGTGGTCGTTAAAAGGAAATGCAGCTAGATTGGAATAAACACTGCTTATTATTGAATAAGGTTCTCCTTCCTTCCTACCTTTTACTTAAGTTAGAATTTTTCCAAAGCATGCTCAAAAGGACAGAAATACATACATTATATAGTCTCTCTGTAAAAACCTAAATGAATATTGCATTCTGGATATTTTTATAATAGAATTCTCGGAAAAACTTTGCCCGTCTTTCATACGTGGGCTTTCCAAATAAGATGTACGCGTTATTTTATTCATTTTCACTGTCCGATCTGCTAGGTAGCCAGTTGGAAACTGGCTGTTTTTTATTCCGCTTCTCCCAACATTTGCAGCTTATTTTTTCATGGGCGACAGAGTGATGGGAATTTTCTCTATTTACTACGGTGAAAAATGGCTCCCATGAGATTTAAAGCGGATTCCGCGACTACCACCACCATCTTCTCCACCTCCAAACAGCTACAATGATGCATCAATGTGAAATATCTATCTTGTTTGAAGCCTGCACTTTCCAACATGCCATCATTACCCATACGCGGAAGTTTCAACTGCATTTTTTACCATCGTTGAAAAGATAATCGTAAAGGGTTTCACGCTTCTTTACTACGAAAACTTTTAATGGCTTACCAAAAAATACGTCGCGATAAGATTTTTATATTCTATCGGGAGCAGCAAAATATGAAAATATTGTCAATATTAATACAATTATTTATTTGTGGTTTGTGGAACTTAATTTAATGATTTGCGGAAAATACATAGCATTGCACGATAATTGTTTGTTCAACGAGTGCTCTAATGACGCTCTCTTGCAAACTGAAATAATTTGACATCGCATTACGATGCTTTCTCTCTGTTATTTTGGCCGCAGTATTATTGACAAAAATTTATGCAAACACTTGCAAAGGAATATCTTTGTAATTGACAACAGATGCACTTGACTAGGTCCAACCTGCTACCCAAAAACTCATCATCGTCCCAAGGAAAAGAGAGGGTCGTTGTTGAGTGATGAAACGACTTGGAAGATGTAATTAAATGGCGGAGAATATTATTCCAAGTGCCGAAACGGAGTGGGAAACTAATAATTTCAAAGCAGCTAGAGCACGTAGTTAAAGTTTATTAAGACAGCTATTGCGCTCGTCGCCTTATTTCCTTTTTCTACAAATTAGTAAAGACACTTCTTTCAAAATTCTTAGCATCTTCACCGCATACGCAAATGTACGGATCATTTTCTTGTCACAGGGAAACCGACGGGGAAGTATAATGTCTTGCGGATATTGCCTTATATCTACCCTCACCAAAAGGAACAAGGATACTTTTTTTGGTAACTACCCCATTGAAAAAGGAAGGTGCAACCATCATTGCCATTTTACGATTGAAATGATAGTGATAAAGAAACAACGTTTTTAGAAGTAAATTGTCTTTAGTCATAGAAAATGGTTGAAATGTAAGACCAAATCTATTCACCTCTCTTACACAACCAAATGTTTTACTTTCTCTTTATTGGCACGCCAGTTATCATTTCATCACATTAAGCAAGGCCAACTTTATTTCAATCTCTAGCCTACACATTACCACCAACTTTACTAAAAGAAAAATACAAATAAAATTTACTCATTCCTCCTCCTTTCTCATTTGCTTTAAGGACGGAAACCAAAATGATACGAACTTGAAAACCCCTAAACTTGGAATTGCATTTGTTATATGGTGTTTGTTTAATTGTAAATAAACAATGATTAAATTAAACCCTAGGTGTAATTTTCCGTTTGTTTGTACCACGATAAACATGCATCGTTTTAGATTTTATAGCTTACAAAACTGTAAAATTCTGCCACACATTGCCAGATTTCATCAAATGAAACTTTTATTATGATTTGATTGTTGTTGGGAAAAAATGTAACAATAAAGCAGTTGGAAAAATGATGAATTAGGAAAATTGCTGGACTACTGAGACAACGTCCTCGTTTTTACAATATGAAAAATAACTTTGAAGCCCTGACATATTGAACTTGTACCCAATCCCATGTAATCATTGAAGATTTGATGTGTTTGTAGAGGATAAATCTATTCATAAGTAAATATACACGTGTCTGGCGAATAAAGAGCAGATTAAGCACGTCGGTTGATTGTCAAATAAATGTTTTTAAATGAAATGAAATCGAAGATAATGCCACAAATTTTTGCATGTAGCAAATAAATAACCGTTATATGTTTCAGGTCATCATCCAATCAGTTTTTCCAAACGACAATCGATGATATTTTTTAACCAAGTTCAACATTAATAAAGCTGTGTAAATTTTAAATATTTTGGATAGCTCCTGTGAGTTAAGTTCCTTTACTTAACTTAAAAGTGACAATGAATTATTTCCTGTGGATCATTTTTATTCTACAATTTCTGGCAATGCTTGGAAATTGTAACATAATAAGGAAAACTTACAACAACGACCCACTTTGGTGGTTTCCGGATAGTGCAGGTGGCTATGTATTTGCTGTAATTGATACAGACATTGGAATGAACAAATATTTCTTTAATGGTCCAGCAGACCGTGAAAAAGACATCCATTTTTATTTGTATACAAGGTGAGTCATAAAATTGGAACTTTTTTACTGTTATTGATTTTTGAAAAAATTATTCAATATTTCAATGTATGCTTAAAATTTAAGATTCAATCCAGATTTTTCAGAGGAATTAATTACAGGAGATGAGAAAGTATTACGGTTTTCCTTCTTTAACAAGTCACTTCCAACAAAAATTGTTATTCATGGTTTTACCAATAGTGATGTATTTGGATTCCCACCTGCTGCCAGAGAAGGTTCGATTTTATGCAGCATGCAATATAATGTTCTTACAAAAGTTGTATGTTTGAAGAATGCAAAATTATGCTGTCATCATTTTTCATTTCAAAGCATTTCTTCAAAGTGGTAGTAGCTCCCAACCAGTACAACGAGTCAATCTTATTGTTGTGGAATGGGGACGGCTTGCCCAAGCTCCGTGGTACAACGAGGCAGCAAGAAATACTCGAATAGTTGGAGAGAAAGTTGCGCGATTTATAGAGTTTTTGGTATTCCAAGGTACGGATCTAAGCTTAATTCACGTTATTGGACATAGCTTAGGAGCTCATGTTGCGGGGATAGCGGGCGCCAATTTAAGAAACATGACTCTTCATCGAATTACAGGTAAAATTAGGAGAATTTAGCTCAAACCTATTCAATGAAGCCGGTTGAATTATATTTAAAGGTGAACAAATACTATTGCGCTTCTGAAATTTTGCAGCTTTGGATCCTGCATTGCCCCTATTTGCAGATGTAAATGATGAACACCGAATTGATCCTTCCGATGGCCTGTTTGTAGATGTAATTCACACCGCCGGTGGTTCCAATGGGAGGGCTGCTGCATTAGCATTTATTGAACCCAGAGGTCATGTCGACTTTTACGTGAATGGTGGCCGGAAACAACCTGGATGTGGGGTTGACCTATTTGGTAGTTTATTAGTACATCAGTGTAAAACGCTGGTGTTTTGGTAGTAATGTAATTTACAAAGTCAGAAGTAGAAGAGTCAGTTGTTATTATGATAATTTGTTTCTGTATTATGTTCTCAGGTGCATGCAGCCACGTTCGAGCATATGAATATTATTTTGAATCTGTATCTAGAGAAAGAGGTTTCCGCTCTTGTGGGTGCAACAGCTGGGATGAATTTAAAGATTTATCCTGTAAATGCTCTGATGTCGCTTATTTAGGAGAAGGATGTTTGAAAAAGTACATTTTTATATTCTTAATATCTATATCGATATAGGTTCAAGTATGTGTGATTGTTTTGCAATGAATATTTTTTTCAGTTCCAGGGGATCGTTTTACCTTTTCACGTCATCCAAAAAGCCTTATTCTCTCCATTTTTAACGAATGAAAATGCAATGAACTCGCCAAAAGCTTTTATTAATTAATTTACATCGTTTTATTTATTGGTGATATGATATTAATAATTTCTTTACGTAAATTATAATAATCATAAAAGTATCTCGATTATAAGGATTATTTATAAATTCAAATGGTTTTTGCCAGTTTTTGAAGCTAAATTACGCATTTTACAAATATGTGTTATTTACATAAAAATTTACAAATTGTTATTAAAAGTTATACAAAATGACATTAGGTTTTTACTTTCGATTGAAGTGGAGTTTTATACTTATTTTATTATTTACATATCATAGAAGAAGACTTTACATACATGATTTTAAATTTTTCTACTAGTTGGAGTCAGTCTTTTTATGAAACAATACAAACTACATATTCAAAAGGTTTCAGTTAAAAACATAATCAATCTTGCGAGAGTTGGTTTCTTGAAATCTTCTTACGTGATTATAATACCTACTATTTACATACCTACATTGGTTTATAAGTTATGCTAATTTGCATTGTCACTTGAACACTAGAACAATTCTTCATGATGAATGATGATGGATCATATGGTGAGGTTTGGTTGTATATTATTATTATTTAAAACTAAAAAACTCGTTTAAACCATATAATGTTCCACGAACGAAGATGAGCCCGATGGCACCGTTACAGCAGCAGTTGGTCTATTGCTGCTGCCTGCTTTATTGAAATGCGGTGTAAACTGAAGACTTTTTCTTGTTAAAAATGAGTGTATATGGTAAAAAGAAGGTCTCCGATCTTCATCTCTACTCCATGCATCACACATGAGCTGATAAACATCTCTGGGACAGTTATGGGGCTTGCTGAGAGGCTCAAACAGATCCGATTCCTCAAAAGTAGAGAGACAACGAATGTTATGAATCACTTCTTGGTTGTTCATGCTTGGGTAGGGTTGTTCAGCAAAAGAGAAGATTTCCCATAGCGTAACTCCAAAACTCCAGATATCACTTTTACAAGAATACTTTCCCTGTTACATAAACAATTATTGCATTCATCAAACACCAAGTTAAAGGGTAAATGAGTAAACTACTCATCATTCGTGAAACAGGATGTAAATGTATGTAAAATATATGTAAGCGTTTATATTGTTTAGCACTCACTTTGAAAATAGACTCCCATGACATCCACCTTATTGGTAACGGCATTTTCCCATCAAGCCGATAGTAGTCGCAATTGTAGAGATCCGTATCGGTAGCGAAATGAGAAATCTTCACAACCAAGCCATTTCCAACCACACAATTTCTAAAATAAAATACAAGATTTGTTTAATTTTAATACAAATCATTACTCACTAAATCACCTTCAGGTGAATGTAAAGAAAAAAAGATTGCTGTGTTCACTTACCTTGTCGCCAAGTCACGATGAACAATCTGGATTGCTTCTAAATACTTCATACCGCTCGCGATCTGACTACTGATATGTATAAGATTGCTTAGACTGTAAAAATAAAACAATCACGTGCATTTACACAAATAATTTTGGTTCAGTTTAAGACTTACAACAATGTTGCTTTTGTATGGAAACAAAATTTCATATTAAAGTATACACTAACCTTAATTTTTTACTTGAAGAAGGTAACGAGGAGTCATTTTGTCTCAAGAACTGTTTAAGATTGCCCTGTTCCAAGTACTCTAAGACAACACCATGAGGCTCACTTTCAAAGCATACGCCATACACCTGGGTCACATTGTCATCTCTAAGTGAGGCAAGGAGACGAACCTCTTCCGCAAAATCATTCCTTTTTAAACAAAATTAAATTATTTAGGATAACAATTTGTGATGAACAGATTACAGAAACAGAAGGTATTAATGCTTCAAGCCTAGTTAAATGGTAAATCAGAGTGGGTATGTATTTCCATCATGTATTTCTTATTGTTTCAAGAAAAAGTAAAATAAATATTGATTGTTACGTACTTTTCCTTTTCTGTGGCATTTTTGAGAAGTTGCTTTACTGCGACCAAGTTCTTTGTACCTTTACTACCATTCTCGAGTTCCCCAATGAATACCTAGAAACATGAGAAACAGAACATAACAAGATTATGCATGCTTTTGAGTTTCATATTCTTGAAAGTTTTGTTCCGTAACAAGTTTGTGTGGGCATGTAATGGATTATAGATCAAGTTCAAGCATTACATCTTCCTCTATTTCATGCGTGCAGCCCACTTTTAAAAAGACATCTTTCTCTTTAAAAGGATTAAATTAGTTAAATAATGAGCTTACACTTCCAAAATTTCCATTCCCAAGTTTTCTCAACATCCGAAGCTGGTGCTTGGGAATCTCGGTCACGCCCAGCTCACGGAATCTCTGCTTTGCGCTATTCCTTCCGCCACTTCGGTTGATTGTTGCTGGTGAATTGGGGATGGATTTCAGCGGACTTAATTGATTAGGCAATAGTTTACCAAGCTCATTTGGAACCGCGTATTCATACTCGTTTGCTGAATCTGTCAGTAATTTAATTTAATTAGAACAGATTTACAGATGCACGTGCATATTACCCTCAAGACATTTGCCATTGCTTTAATAAAGGGTAAAGGGGAAGTCATTCATTATGCAAGAGCAATTTATAAAAAAGATTCTTGTACCTTGTGCAGATGCTGGGGTTGGATTAGAAACTAGTGTACAGCTGTAATATTGGGTTAAGCTTCCTTTCCCGGAGATGTGTACGCCAGAATCTGAGCTGTTTTCCATGGCTGCATTCATTACATTACTACTTCCAGGAAAATCGTGGTAGGGTACTTGGTACTCTACATTCGTGGGAAACTTTGCTTTGCGGATGTCTTCAGGTGTTGCATATCCAAACTCCAAATGATGTTCTCCATAATGTAATGGCATTCCATTACGAGACCCAGGTAGTTCACCTCTTGACTTCATTTTTTGTCGGAAGACCATGGCGGTAAGGAGAAGTAAAAGTACAAATACAATGGCGACAAAGGAACTGATTACAGCAGTAATGACAACAGTTACTGAGCTCCATTCCTCATGCAAAGTTGGAGTGTGGCCAATAATCATATGATCTGCAGATATGAAAAAAGTCATAAATCAATACACATCATTACACTCCAGACAGGAAATGATTACGCTCAATTTTTTGCACTAAATTTAAATCAGCGGCGAATTTGACTTTAGAATAAACAGTAATGGCATGTAAAATGATTAAAAAGATTTAAAGCACAATATAATTCATTTAACTTGAAAGAACATTGAATTCTTACTTATCACTTCCGGTGGAATACGACTTCCTCCAGAAATGTTTTCTGAAGCATCGCTTTGAGACTGAGGTGGGAATTCTGCAACTGAAGTGACTGTTGTGGTTGTAGTCACTGCATTTTGTACAACTTCCTCTGTAAAATTACCCATTGCCGGTTCTGGTTTTTGCAAAAGAAAAATTATTTTATGTATTTATACGGTGAAAGCATATTGAAAGTATTTTACGGTCAGTGAACTCTTAGGAAAAGTAAATGTTCCATAAAGAAAAAAATATATATGATTATTTATGTTTTTTCTTACGGGAATCGAAAGTGATTTCTGATATAAGGATCCATTTTGCAGCCCAAAATAACTGAAGTTTAACATATCGACCATATCGCTGAGGCAATTTCATAGACACATAGCGTGGATTTTCAAATATACAATCTTCTTTGTGATGATACACTACAGGGTCCTTTTGGAAATGTTCTCCTCCAATACTAAAGAACACTTTAGCTTCGGAAAATACCTTTGAAAAAGTAAATTACAAGTTTTTGAAATCATAGCAGCTATTTGTGAAGCTTCAGGACATTGTCATAATGCTTTTTCTGTAAGCACCAACAACGCTCCATAATCGCATAAAATTTTTATAGATTTGTTTTACAATTCTAATCATTGTTCCCGATTTTGTAAAATTTCATACATTCGCATCAGATTTATGGATTGTTTACTTAATCCAAAGTTTACAAATATCAGGCTGACGTTTACGATAATTTTATTACATTTCGTATCTTGTTACCTTTATTTAGCAAAAATATTTAGACTGGTTTTTAGTAGAAAAACAATCAAAGAATTTAAGTCCAGTTTAATTTTTGAATGTTCATTTTTTTAAAATATACAAAACCTGCGCAGCTGCAAATCGCAAAATTAAGACTTCTTATCTGAATGTAACTTAAATGTCTCATCAAATATAAAACAATCATAAAAATTTCTTAAATCCTCTTTTACCCCTCTCTGAATGTTAAGTGTGATTCGTGAACAAATATACAGCTGAACTGTTGAAACTATAAAAAATTTTAAACAGAATTTTCTTTGCTGGACTCTTAGAGTTAGGAAACGGCAAAGGGATTAAAATGCTGCTGGCATTTTTTCATTGCATATTTTCATTTATTTGCTCAAGATCTCAAATTAAACGAAACAATAACGAGAAACATCTCATAGATTACGAGTTTTAAGATGACATAAAGAAAAAGACAAAACGGCCTCCAACAGCTATTCATTCATAATGCAGTTAATGCCATTACACTACCTTATGTCAGAATAATGATAATCATGAAACGTCCCGTTTTGTACGACATCACTCCAGGTTCTTGTGAAAGTCATAACTCTGCTACCACTTTAACCTTTTGGTGTGTAAATAATGAATGTAACACTTCTTGCATTTCTTTCTCGGGAATGTACTAATCTAATATTCGCAGCAGCAGTAGAACCATCAGTAACTTTATGACACAGTCGTAAATGCGTCGCCCGTCATTAAAATTCTCTCATTTTGATGAAAAAACTACATAAAAACTTTTAAACTAGGGATAAGGTTAGGAATTGTACAAGTCCCCAGCTAGGATAGACAAACCCTTTCTCGATTTCAGTTTCTTTTTACCCATTCTTTTCTTCCAAAACGATGCCACCAAATATTTTTGCTGTTCAATACGAATCTTTTTATAAAGGATTCAAGCATATCATTACTAAAGTATTTTTCTACTTTATTTGACATGTTACAGGAACAATAACAAGCACAAAACAAGAAACTTGGATAGTTACACAAGTTACATATTTTTCTCTTGATTATTACTTTCCAAGATGATGTTAGGAAGGCTCGTTATTATTATACGTTCGTCATGCATTTTTCTTGCAAAATACCGCCCATGTTTTGCTAACTCTCTTAAATTATCGACATTAAAAGTTGACTGTGTACTTTTCACTGTAATTAGTGTGATGTTGTCAATAATATTTGTTATAGGAAAAGTTGTAAAATTTAAAACAGCAAGTACATGATTGTTTAATACCTACATATCTCTTTATAGTTCATCAACCATCCTCCAACGAGCTCTTCAAGCATCACATTTAACTTGTCAAAAAGTGGGAGGATGATTGGAGCCGTTAAATTTGCACGAAGGAGTTATAATGAGCACTTCTTTCAGAAGAAAGAATCATTTGTTTTACGATGCAAAAGACAGATCTCGTGTAACTAGCAAGCAAAATGGATATTTATGTGCCAGCCTGTTTCATCTAAGGCTCGTCGACACAGTTTTCCATAGAAAAATTAGTCATGCAATAATGCAATAATAATGCTGCCCAAAGTTGCGTTCTAACTCGCCATTGTAAAGTTCAAATTGTGTATGCATTTCTTAATGCGGTTTTGTCCGTATTTTTTAATTATCTTTAAATAAAAAGCAAAATGGAAATTAAATTTATTCGTTTGCTTAAAGAATAAGCATTGATTCTCACCTGGACCTCCTTAGTAAATTGGTTGGATGTAAAA